>RJWJ010021709.1:0-27599 GCA_004363605.1 Indri indri | reverse complement strand
GAAGGCATTTCAGACAAGGCTCTGCTTGCCACAGCCTATGACAAGAGTTGCTTCCTGCAATGGAAAGAGGAATATTGTTGATGGAAATTTCCAGGGGCAATCTGAGGTAGAATGAAATAACTTTTCTAGGTGAAGAGACAATCTCAAAGTAGAACTTGTGGACCAATACCTATATGACACTCCCAATTTCCTAAATTCATCTTGGATGTATTCAAGTGTATTTCCAACCAAGGAAAGCTCATTAAGAAGACACTGACCCACTGAGGACATAGAGAATGGCTTTCAAAAGTCCAGTTTATTTGGTTATATTTTAAACTTATTATTGTGACATAGAGATGAGTTGTAAAGAAAGTACAAAGAATTCCTATATACCCATCCCCCAGCTTCCTTTAATGCTTAACATATAACCATGGTACAATGATCAAACCTATGAAATTAGCATTGTTACAATACTATTAGCTAAACTTTTTGTTTCATTTGGATTTTTTCAGTTTTTCCACTAATGTCTTTTTTCTATTCCAAGATCCAATCCAGGATACTGCATTACATTTAATCATTCTGTTTCTTCTACAAATTGTAACAGATTCTTGGTCTTTTCTTTCATGACCTTGACTGTTTTGTTTGTTTGTTTTTTAGAGTCAGGGTCTCACTCTGTGGCCCAGGGTGGGCTCAAGCAATCCTCCCACCTCATCCTCCCCAGTAGCTAAGACTACAGGTGCTCCCCAGCATGCCAGGCTAATTTTTAAAAAAATTTTACTTATTTTTATTTTTTGTAGAGTTAGGGTGACCTCAACAGTTTTGAAGAGTCCTGGTCAGATATTCTGTAGACTATTCCTAGGTTTGGGTTTGTCTTATATTTTCTTGTGATTAGACTAAGGTTATGGATTTGAGGAAAGAATGCCACAGGGGGATGTGCCCTCTCATTCCAGGGACTCTCGGTATCAGTGTCTTACTGCTGATGATGCTAATTTGATCACTTAGTTCAGATGATAGCTGCCAGTTTTCTTCACCATAAAGTTACCTTTTTTTTCCTTTTATACTTTATCCATTGGAAGTGAGTCACTAAATCTGGCTCACACTGAAGGGGAGATGAATTAAACTTCACCTCCTAGTGGCAGAAGTCTCAAAGAATTTGTAGACATATTTCTGACTTGGGCGGTGCAAAGGCAGTATATGCAACCAAAGTGTTTGTACTCCTGTAATATTCTGAAAAAAAGCATCTAGAGGAGATGCTTTGAAGCTATGCAATTTCCTTGTTTTTCCTAAAACTCTTATGCACTAATTTGAGTATTCATCAGTGGATGGTGCCTGCAGCAATGATTACGTTACTCTGGTGTTCTAATGTTTTATTTCTCTCATTCCTTTTACCTTTATTAATTACAATTATTCTTTAAGAAAGAATTCTTTCTTCTCTACTATTTACTTATTTAATCAAACATTTATTTGTGTTAGTATGCACTCTCAGATTTTTGTTTTATATGTTATTTTTTTGGGTCACACTCCAATAATTTTTTCTTAAGTGGTTCTTTACCTTAGGGCATCACAGGATGTTTGTAAGGTCATAATATATTTTTCCTCCCCCAACCCTAGACTTAACCTCTTATCCAAGGAGTCTTGATTCTTTTATTGGAGGATGGTATTCAGACCCCAAGATTTAAGTATTTAACTTTGTAATAAACTGCCAAACTATTTTCCAGAGTAGTTTTACTGTTTTTCACAGAATAAAATTTTGAAGTTTAGTTAAGTTCAATTTGTCAACTTTTCCTTTATAGATTGTGCCTTTGGTGCTAGATCAAAAAATTCTTTACCTTTTATATTTGGGTTGATGATCTATTTAGAGTTAATTTTTGTACACGGCATGAGAAATGTGCTGAGGTTTTTTGTTTCCATATATGGGTATTTAATTATTCTAGAATCATTTGTTGTCAAAAGTATTCTTCCTCCATTGAATTGCCTTAGTACACTTGTCAAAAATCAGTTGACTATATCGTGGGTCTATTTCTTAACTGTCTCTTCTCTTCCATCTATCTATGTGTCTATTCTTTTGAGAATAACACACTGTTTACAACTGTGACTTTATAATAAATCTTAAAGTCAGATAGTGTGAATCTTCCAACTTTGTTCATGTTTTTCAAAGTTGTTTTGATGTGAGTGGAGGCTCTGTAAAAAGGTTTGAAAAGATTCTTTTCAGCAGTAACTTTGGCTAAGTTTAAGATTGTCCATTTTTCTTTAATTTTTCTGCAGCTTTTCTACCATGTGTCTAGTTTGAACTTTTATTATTGTTATTTTTAACCTGTCTTGCTTGGCATTCAGAAGGGACTCTAGATATGATATCTTATATATTGTTTTAAAACTGGGAAACTTTCATCAGTTGTATCTTTAGCTATGGCTTCTCAGACTTTTCCTCCATTCTCTTCACCTGGAATTAGTATTAGACTCAGTTTCTCTTAACTTTTAATATTTTTGTCTCCTTATTCCATATTGCAAAGGTAACCACTTAATTTATCATGCAAATGAGGTGCTTTTGAGAGTGAAAAAGTGCTATGATGACTAAAATTATGTAATCATTTGAAATACAAATCTGTTGGCTAAAGCTTTTGTATAGAAGACTATAACTTGAAAAAATAGAAGTAAGTCATCCATGTCTTCATTCTTTCATCTCACAACAAACAGATGGTCACAATAATTAATTCTTCATAAGTCCTTCCAGAATGTCTCATGTATCTTTTTCTCTGGTTCTTGGCCATTCGCATTGGAATGAAGGTCATCAATAACTATCTCTTTTTATGAATCTATTTTTATACTATCTGTAGTCATTGATATATTCAATATTTCTTGCTTCATCCCGTATCAGTTTTATATGTTGGATGAATAAAAATTAAAGTTTTCCCTCTCCTAGTAAACTTCATATTTCAGTTTTTATTTTCCCCTATATTCTGACATTGGTCTTTGTTGATCTTCAAACCCTCAGTTGACTTCTTTCCAGGCCTCCCCACATCCAAATGCTAGTTCGTGTTGCCCACAGCAAATGTAAACATTTTATCACAGGAGCAGCTTTTTATTTTTTAATTTTGATTAATTTATTTTTTATGTCAATATATGAAGGGGGTACAAATTTTTTTTTACACATATGGGCTATATAATGCTGAAGTCAGGGCTTTCAGCGTGCCTGCAAACAGGACAATGTTCACTGTACCCAATAGGTAAGTTTTTATCCCCTACTTCACTCCCACCCTCCACTCTTCTTAGTTTCCAAGGTTCTTTACATCTTTTTGTTCCTGTATGTACCCACCATTTAGCTCCCACTTATCAATATTAGTGAGAACATGTGGTGTTTGTTTTTTCATTCCTGAGATACTTCACTTGGAATAATGGTCTTGAGTTCCATTTGAGTTGTTGAGACTGACATTATTTCATTCCTTTTCATGGCTGAGTAGTACTCCAAGGTATGTACATATATACCACATTTTCTTTATCCACTCATCAATTGATGGGCACTTAGATTGATTCCAAATCTTTGCAATTGTGAATTGTGCTATGATAAACATTCAAGAGCAGGTGACTTTTTGATAAAATGATTTCTATTCCTTTGGGTAGATTGCTGCATTGAGTGGTAGTGGGATTGCTGGATCGAATGGTGGGTTTACTTTTGGCTCTTTGAGAAATCTCCATACTGTTTTTCATAGAGGTTGTATTAATTTGCAGTCCCACCAACAGTGTATAAGCATTCCTTTTTCTATGCATACACACCAGTGTCTCTTGTTTTTTGGCTTTTTAATAATGACCATTCTGACAGGGGTAAGGTAGTATCTCATTGTGATTTTAATTTGCATTTCCCTGATGATTAGTGATAATGAACAATTTTTTTTTTATATTTTTGCTGACCATTCATCTATCTTCTTTTGCAAAAATACTATACATGTCTTCTGCACACTTTTCAATGACGTTGTTTGTTTTTTCTTGCTGTTTTGTTTGAGTTCTTTATAGATTCTGGATATTAGTCCTGTTTTGGATATGTAGTTTGTGAATATTTTTTTACCATTCTGTAGGTTGCCTGTATACTCTGTTGATTATTTCCTTTGATGTGAAGAAGCTTTTGAATATCATTAAATCCCATTTATTTATTTTTGTTGGTGTTGTATTTGTCTTTGGGTTCTTAGTCATAAATTCTTTGCCTAGGCCTATGTCTAGAAGAAATTTTCCTATATTTTCTTCTAGAATTTTTATGGTTCCATGCCTTACTTTAAATCTTTCAGCCATCTTGAATTAATGTTTATATATGGTGAGAGATAGAGGTCCTGTTTCATTCTTCTGCATGTGGCTATCCAGTTTTCCCAGCACCATTTATTGAATAAGTCTTCCTTTCCTCAGTGTATGTTGTTGTCTGCTTCGTTGATCAGTTTGTTGTTGCTATATGGTTTTATTTCTGGGTTCTCTAGTCTGTTCCATTGGTCTGCATCTCTACTTTTACACCAGTACCATGCTGTTTTGTTTACTATAGTCTTGTAGTATAATTTGAAGTCAGGTAATATAATGCCTCCAGATTTGTTCTTTTTGCTAAAGATTGCTTTGGTTATTTGGGCTCTTTTTTGGTTCCAAATGAAACTTAGGATTTTTTTTTTCTAAATCTGTGAAATAAGATGTTGGTATTTTGATGGTAATTGCATTGAATATGTAAATCACTTTGGGAAGAACGGACATACTGATGATGTTGACTCTACCAATCTATGAGCAGGGGATGTTTTTCCATTATTTTGTGTCATCTACAATTTTTTTCATCAGTGTTTTGTAGTTCTCCTTATAGAGATCTTTCACTTCCTTGGTTAAGTATATTCCTAGGTATTTTATTTTCTTTGTAGCTATTGTAAATGGTATTGAATCCTTTATTTGACTCTCAGGTTGACTTTTATTAGTATATAGAAATGCTACTGATTTGTGTACATTGATTTTGTAACCTGAGATTTGATGAATTTATTTATCAACTCTAGGAGTCTTTTGGTAGAGTTTTTAGGATTTTCTAGATACTGGAGCATATCATTGGCAAACAGGGGTAGTTTGACTTCCTCTTTCCTCATGTGGATTCCTTTTATTTCTTTCTCTTGCCTGATTGCTCAGGCTAGGACTTCTAGTACTATGTTGAATAGAAATGGTGACAGTGGGCACGTTTGTCTTCTTCCATTTCTTAGGGGGAATGCTTACAACTCTTCCCCATTTAGTATGATTTTGGTTGTATGTTTGTCATATATGACTTTTATAATTTTGAGATATGTTCCTTCTGTGCCTAGCTTGTTGAGGGTTTTTTTTTTTTTTTATCATGAAAGGGTGCTGGGTTTTATCAAATTCTTTTTCTACATCTATTGAGATGATCATATGGTCTTTGTTTTTGTTTCTGTTTATGTAGTGAATCATGTTTATTGATTTGCATATGTTGAGCCACCCTTGCATCCCTGGGATAAAATCCACTTGATCATGTTGTATTATCTTTTCGATGTGCTGTTCAATTTAGTTTGTGGATATCTTGTTGAGGATTTTTCATCAGTGTTCATAACGGATATTGGTCCGTGGTTTTCTTTTTTTGCTGTGTCCTTTCCTGGCTTTGGTGTCAAGGTGATACTGCCTTGGTAGAATGAATTAGGGAGGATTTTCTACCTCTTGATGTTATGGAATAATTTCTGTAGCATAAGTGCCAGTTCTTCTGTGTAGGTCTGGTAGAGATTAGCTGTGAATTCTTGTGGTCTGGGACTTTTTTTCTGTTGGGAGTTTTTTTTATTACTGCCTCAATCTAGCTGCTCATTATTGGTCTGTTCAGGATTTCTATATCTTCCTGATTCAGGTTTGGGAGGTTGGTGTTTCCAGGAATTTATCCAGTTCCTCTACATTTTCTAGTTTGTGTGCATAGAGGTTTTTATAGTGTTTATGGAAGATATTTTATATTTCTGTGGTATCACTTGTAATGTCTCCTTTTTCATTTGTAATTGAACTAATCTGAGTCCTTTCTCTTCTACTTCTGGTTAATTTGATTAGTGATCTATCAATTTTGTTTATCTTTTCAGAGAACCAATGTTTTATTGTTGATCCTGTATATTATTATTATTATTATTATTATCTTTTTTTTTTTTAATTTAAGGTTTGGTTTAGTTTTGCTCTGAGCTTTGTTATTTCTTTTCTTCTGCTGGCTTTGAGTTGGTTTGTTCTTTTTCTAGTTCCTTGAGATGTGACACCAGATTGATAAGTTGTGATCTTTTTGTTTCTTTGACATAAGCATTTAAGGCTATTAACAGTCCCCTTAGCCCTACTTTTATCGTATCCCATTGATTTTGAACACTTGTGTCCCTTTTGTCATTCAGTTTGAGAAATCTTTTGATTTCTATCTTAATTTCATCATTGACCCAAGGATTGTGAAGCATCAGATTGTTTAATTTCCATGATTTTGTGTGCATTTGAGAATTTCTCCTGGAATTGATTTCCAACTTTATTCCACTGTGGTCTGAGAACATACATGGTATGATTTTCACTTTTCCAAATTTGCTGAGTCTTGTTTTGTGCCTAAGATATGACAAATCTTGGGAAGTGTCCCATATGCTAATGAGAAGAATATATATTCTATAGTTTTTGGGTAGAGTGTTTGGTAAATGTCTGTTAGGTATATTTGTTCTAGAGTCCTGTTTCAGTCCAGTCTTTTTTATTCATTTTCTCCTTCAATGATCTGCCCAGTTCTGTCAGTGGGGTGTTGAAGTCCCTGATGATTATGACGCTACTGTTTATTCCTTTGCTTTGATCTAGTAGAATTTACTTTATGAATCTGAAAGCTCTTATGTTAGGTGCATATGTATTTAGGATTGTTATGTCTTCTTCTGGAATTGCCCCCTTCATCATTATATAATGAACATCTTTGTCTTTTATTACCATTGTTAAATTAAAATCAATTTTATCTGATATGAGAATGGCTACCCTTGCTTGCTTTCATTTTTATTTGCATGAGATATTTTTTCCGTCTCTTTACCTTGAGTCTTTGTGAATCCTTGCTGGATAGTTTGGTTTCTTGGAGACACCATGTATTTGAGTTATGATTTTTCATCCATTCAGGCAGTTTATACCCTTAAGTGAAACATTAAGACTGTTCATGTTCAGTGTTAGTATTGATATGTGGGAGACTTTTCTGTTTGCCATGTTGAATGATACCCTGTTGTTTTGTTTTCTCTCTTGTGCCATTTTTTTTAAGAGCTATGAGCTTTACTTTTTGGGTGTTTTTACACTGGTGGGTATCTATTGTGCTGTTCCATGTATAGTGCACTTTAGAGCATTTCCTGTAGGACAGGTCTAGTAGTGACAAATTCCCTTAGTGTTTGTTTGTCTGGAGAAGTCTTTATTTCTCCATCATTTATGAAATTTAGTTTTGCACGGATACAAAGTTCTTGGCTAGAGTTGTTCTGTTTGAGAAAACTGAAAATGGAGCCCCAATCTCTTCTGGCTTGTAAGGTCTCTGCAAAGAAGTCTGCTGTTAGCCTAATGGGTTTTCCTTTACAGGTTAGTTGTTACTTTCATCTTACAGCTTGTAGAATTTTCTCCTTCATTTTGACTTTGGCCAGGTTGATGACTATGTGTCTTGGAGATGTCCTATTTGCTGTGAATCTTTGCAGTGCTCATTGACCATCTTGTATCTGTATATCTGCATCTCTGGTGATACCAGAGACATTTTCCTCAATAATTTCCTCAAATAGGTTTTCCATGCTTTTTGCTTTTTCTTCTTCTCCCCCTGGGATACCTATAATTTTTATATTGGTTCGCTTTACATAGTCCCATATTTCTCTGGGTGATTATTCATTCTTCTGTATTCTTTTTTCTGCATCACTTACTGTGTTATTCCAAAATCCTTGTCTTCAAGGTCTGAAACTCTTTCTTCTGCTTGGTCTATCCTGTTGTTGAAGCTTTCTGCTATAGTTTGAAATGACTCTTTCATTTCTTCTAGTTCTGTTATATCCTTTCTTATGTAGTCTATTTCTTTAGAGATTCTTTTCCTATTTTTTCATTCATGTCTTGAGATGTTTTTGGCTTCTTTGTGTTGCTTTTCAACTTTCTCTTCAAGCCCATTCATCTTATTTGCCATCCATATTCTGAATTCCATTTCTGACATTTAGACAATTTCCTTTTATTTGGGGTCAGTTGCTGTAGATCTATTGTGATCCTTTTGGGGTGTCAAACTATCTCTCTTTTTTTTTATGTTGCCAGAGTGCTTTTGCTAGTTTCATACCTGAAACCTCGTCTCTTAGCTCAGGGTAGATGAGTTTGCAGTGTACCTGTTCTCTGCTGGGAATTCTAATTAGTGAGAAGAAGGAGAGGACCCTAGATGGTGATTTTGTGTCCTATTCTGGAAGATTGATCTGGCAGGAAAGGGGTAGATGCACTGAGATTCTGTAATGTAGCTGTTCTGCATTGTCCTGTTCTCCTGTGGTTGTCACAGTTGAAGCTGGTGCTGAGGGATCTTCATGTGGAGTGGTGGGTTGGTCCCAGGCCACTATTGGAAGCTCAGATGGGGGGTTGGGTGAGTCCCTGTCCATGGAGTTAGGTGTCTTGGGATATTGTTCTGCCTGGGTCTTCTTACAGCAGTGGCAGTGGCTGCTGGGTGAGGCTATTTAGGCAGTGGCTGTGAGCATCAAGGTTGTGGGCATTTGCTCCACCCAGGTCCTGGTGTAATGGTGGCATGCAGTGGGGAATGGCTTGTGCCTAATGGATCTATAGCAGAGTGCTGGACTCCAGGCATGGCATCATATGATGCCACAGGGGTGTGGCTCACTGGGTAGCATGCAGGGCCATGGGCATGTTTCAGCAGGTGACATATGGGGCTGCAGGTACTGGGCTGCTGGATGGCTAGGGTTCTTTCTCCACACAGGTCCCACTGAAGCTGTTACCATGGGAGCTCCTGAGTGGCATCAGTGCCCACTCCATTTGAATTCCCTAGGGGTGGGTGCTTGGCTCCCAGTCTGTGAGACTGAGGTCTGTGAGAGCATCTACTCTCCCTGTTTCCTCCCCAGCCTGGCAGTGCCAGTGTGGAGGCAGTTGCAGTGAAGCCGATCCCTGTGTAGACTGGGTGCTCTAGACTCAAGAGCTCAGAATGGCATCAGTTGCTGCGACTTGGGACTACACTAGGGGTTACTCACTTCCTGTCCTGGGGCCTCTGTGCTGTTGAGGCATGGCTGTCTATGGGTACGCACTCAGATTCATACATGTAATTTGGAAGAGCTTGGGAGTTAGTTCTCTGTAGGGCTATTCTTGACCATTCCTTGTGCAATAAAAGCTAGTGAATGAATGGCTTCCTCTTTCATCCTCTGGGCAAACACTTTTGATACATATTTTATAAGGCACCTCAGACACTGCTTCCTAATCAAGCTACCAGTCTTCTGGAGTAATAGCCAATTTGGTGAAGCTGACTTACTATGACTTTCTTCCTTCCTGTTTCTACTTTTTCAGCTTCTCATTCCTACTCCCTGGCATCACATTGCCAAATAAGCTTCCTGTAGACCTGCCTTTGTCTTAGGTCCTGCTTTCATGGAGCCCAGTCTTTGATGGTTTCTACCCCCATGGCATCTGTTTAGGTGGCATAGTCCTACCTTTTCTTGCAAGTGTGAAAGACTCACAGTTTGTCTTCCTGATCCCAATTGAGATACAGGTTTTTCTGTGCTGGATCCTTCAGTTTTTCTACAGAGCTCTTAGAGGAGAATGGGGATTCCTGGCTGGCCTTGCCACACCATACTGGGATGTATGGACTCACTCATTCATTTCATCCATCTAGATGCCCCCTCAGCCATTAGTACTCTGGCCACATGTAAGTTTTTCTGCAAGTTTTCTACCCAGAACTTCGCTCTGATAAAGGGTACACAGGTCCCCTCTATTATGAGGGAGGAAAAATAAGTCCTTTCCTAGAAACCCATATCAATAATCCCAACTCTATTGTTTTACTGTTTATTTCTAATTTTCTCCTCTTCTCATTCTTCCTGCTCCAGGAGTCAGTAGAGTTTATTTCCTTATATGGGCAAATTGGTTCTTACATTATCATGTGTTTTTCTTATGTTCTATTGTTTATAGTATTAACTTTATGCTATGAGTTCTTTGGGCTCAGTCTTTTGAAACACAAAAAACATTTTCTTTTTTCTCAAAACGGCTTCACTCTTGTTGGCTTTTAGAAACATTGTCTTTGTTATGGAATTCATGAATGTATTTTGGAAGTCGTATGCCATGTATTTGTCTTTTCATGTTTTCTGTGTTTGCCTTTCTTGTGAAGCTATCAGCTTCAACTTCATCATCCAATGTTAATAGTGAAAAGGCTTCAGGTTAAAAAAGTAATTATTAAGAATTAAAAGTGTGTTTATATTTCAAAATGTCATCCAACATAGGACCATCAACAAAGAGTGTATAGCCCAATGGAATTGATTAGAAAGGGAACAAAGAGTTATAACAAAAAGAATAGTATGGAGTTCTATGCCTTTCGCAGCAAAATAAAATGGTGAGAAGATTTGGTTGAGGGAGAATGAAATAGTGAGTTCAGTTTTCTGCATGTCAAATTTTGCTGCTTCTTGGACTTACAAAAAATCCAGTTAACAAGGGAAGGGCCATGTTTGCTAGAGGAAGAGATATAGGGATCAGAAAGCGTGGCTAGTCCTGCGCCTTTTTGTTTTTGCCTTGGTTTTGTGTGTTTGTTTTTCTTTTATGAGCCATTTCATGCTTAAATTATTCCATTTGGAGAGTGAGAAATATGTGGTAACTTGATCTAATTCATCATGAGTGAGCCCCTCGAGGCTTACTTCAACGGGGTACAGTACAGTCAATTGCTTCATTCCCATATTTGTGCAAAAAGGGAAAAATGGACTTACCTGTTTGTGACATTTTGGTGGACATAATGTTCCCTTCTCATAAGAGGAGAAAATCTGCCTGTTCTGACTCTTCCCCAACATTTGTTTTGATAGGTATGCACATACATCTGCAATTGTACAAGAAAGTCTGGAAATATTCTAGGTTCTTTCCTGCCTTCTGACTCCTAGAGAAGGGGTTAGGATGAGATGTGACTGCAACCTCATTCTGTCCTTACTTCTGCCTGGTGGAACATGATGTGGCTGCCTTTCACTATAACTCCACTTTTATTCCTTTAGCATTTAATTATCTTGTTTCAATAAGTAGTTCATGGAAACCCTAGATATCATGGTTTCAAGGTAAAATGCTATGCTTCTTTCTCTGGGGTTTAAGGGCTGGCCCTGTCTAAGGGCTGGCATTCTTTAGAGCTAGGGCTAAATGAGGGGTTCTCAGGTATTGAACACATACCGAGGACCACAGATAAAGTGCTTAGATGTGCTTGCTTGATTTTACAGAAACTTTCTGTATTTATATTCGTGTCTGCTGGGCATTTGCTGTCACCCAAACTGTTCTGCCCAGTCTCTCTACCTTTACAATTCTGGTTACTTCCTCTAAGAGACTTCCACAAATATTCAGCAGGTTGTAAATTACTTTTCTGGGGTAAAATGATGTTTCAGCTAAGTATTAAGAAATATCTATCCACAGAGACAGCTAATCAAATCAAGAGCCAGTTTGCTGAAGGAATGGAAAGGAATGAGGCAGTTAGTAGCAAACTTCAGCAGAAAAGCTATTCTGAGAGACAGATGGAGAGAGAGAGAGAGATCTATCAATTTTTCAGTAGTATTAGGATAGCAGTGGTAATGGTGGTTGTAGAGTTTGTGAGCTCCTTTATGATGAGGGTTGGCAGCAAGCCTTCTCTGCTAAGGCTCTAGGCCTGATCTGTCTAATAGCATTTTTCTGAGATAGTGGGAATGTTTAATATCTGCACCATCTAATATGGCAGCCCCTGGCACATGTAGCCATTGAGTTCGGGAAGTGAGGCTGGTTAGTCCCTGACTCTGCTGCTTGTGGGGTGACGCCCCTCCCCTGGGACCTGAGCAGTTCCTGGAGGGCAGTGGGGTGCAGAAGAGCCAAGTGGCAGGGAGGTGTGGGTGCCCGTGCTGGCTCTGATGCCCCTTTGCCATGAATTTTAGGGCCACTGCTTTTCCTCTCTGAGAGAATGGCTCCTTTCTTCCCTATTTCTTCTTGTCATACCTATGGGCAGTGAGAACCCATAGAATCTCCTCAGTAAGGCCACATATTCTAGAAATTTGGGGTACTCTAGGGCTCTTCAGGGGTAGATTTTGTAGAGAAGACATGACAGAACATGGAGAAGCTCGTAAGAAGTTTATTTTACAGACCACAAAAGATGTTCCAGCCAAGTCTCCTTAGAGGAGACCACCTGGGTGTGGTGAAGAGACAAGGACTTCCGTTATTGTACAGCTACAGTAGTATAGTAATAATACCGGTTTGCTTCGATGGGGATCACAGCCTCATCATTAGGGCAGATATTTTCTTCCCGAATGATATCAACTACTGCTACAATTGCCATAGTTCCTGAAAAAGATGCAAACAAAGATCATCTCTCAGATGTTCTAGCCGTGTCCTGTCTTCTCAACTAATATCAGGAACCTGCCCACAGGGATTTGGTTTCCCCAATTCCTTTGCAAATGTGTCTCCCATATTAGCTTTTCGCATACAGTGCCTCCCTCTTGGAACCTGGGTGCAGTCGCATCTTCCCTCCCACTCTCCTTCCTTCCCCTTCTGGCCACCCTTCCTCGACCAGGGTTCTGCTCTGGTTCTGGTTCCAGAGCCACATTTCTGTTTGTAGCTTTTCCTCCTTGGTGGACAGTGCTTCCCTAGGACAACTAACTCTTCCACTTACTGTTAGGCTGAAAGTCCCAGTAAATGGTTCTTGGATAATCTTCACAGAGGCAGGAAGTGTATGCATAGTTAAATGCACCATCCATGGTGATGTTGCTTCTGAGATAAATTTTACACTGATGAGGAAAAGGTGGGAGAAGAGCAAGGATGGATGTCAGTCTGGGGAATGTGAAGGAAAGGGAAAGAGAAGAGAGGAAGAAGCTGGAGGGCACGGAGTGGGGCAGAGGTGGGTTGGAGCCTGGAGGCATCTGTTTCTGTAGCATCACTTCAGCAGCTAAGTCTAGGTCACACCCTCAAGCTCCTGCCTTAGCAGTGTGGGCCTAAGGCCCAGGAGGGGAAAGGAAGATGCAAGGGAATCCACAGGGCAAGAGGGCTTGTCCTGCAGTGGCTGTCCATCTGGGAAGCAGGCTGGCCTTAGTCACCAGCCAGAGCTTTAGGCATTGACCTGCATTAACTTTTACTCTGAGAGCCGGTGAGACAGCAGCCTGGCCACTTGGGGGTAGGAGCAAAGGCCAGGTCTTGTGAGAACTGTGACCAAGCCCCAGCCCTGCTCCTCCCTAACTTTGTGACCTTTTCTGATTAAAGTTACACCTCTCACTCCCACTTTCCTCAGTTGTGAGGTGGAAACAATGTTCTGTAAAGCCTGGCTGTTACATAAGCACACAGAATCTTGAATGTAAATTTCTTTTCTTTTCTTTTTTTTTTTTTTTTTTTTTTATCTTGAGAGAGCTTTCCAATTTAAGACCCCAGATTATTGTATGTATAAATTTCAGTGGAGTCAGGAAGATTTTGTCTAGTTAATGTTAACACAGGGGTTTTATCCTGGGGTCCATGGACCCAGAGGGATCCGTGAATAGAATTCAGTGAGTCTGTGAACTCAGGTGGGAAAAAAATGCATCTTTATTTTACGAACCTCTAACTGAAATTTAGCATTCTTTTAGTTACGAATGTCATCAAGGAGCCACAGTAGCATTAGCGGTATCCGTGATTTTATCACAAGGAGAAACATAGATATGTTCCTACCACTTTACAGATTTAGATATCTTGACATACTGCCTGTACTCGTCACTACCTGGAACATATGGCAGTTATCAGAGAGGCCGGGTGTTCACGGTTGAGGCCATCTGGCTGTCTGGCCATCTGCCCGTCTCCTGCGGCTAGCTCAGATACCCGGCAACTCTGCACGGAATAGCCCTTTGGCCCCAAACAGTAAATTCAAGCATCATCACCATTGGAGTTTTACTCAGAATGCCTTGGAAAATTCTGATATTTCTTTAGAGAAGCCTACCCTTGCTTTGTTTAGCTTTTTTTTTTTTTTTGTGAGACAGAGTCTCACTCTATGGCCTGGGCTAGAGTGCCGTGGTGTCAGCCTAGCTCACAGTGACCTCAAAGTCCTGGGCTCAAGCAATGCTTCTGCCTCAGCCTCCCGAGTAGCTGGGACTACAGGCATGCGCCACCATGCCCAGCTAATTTTTTCTATATATTTTTAGTTGTCCAGATAATTTCTTTCTATTTTTAGTACAGACAGGGTCTCGCTCTTGCTCAGGCTGGTCTCGAACTCCTGAGCTCAAACGATCCGCCCGCCTCGGCCTCCCACAGTGCTAGGATTACAGGCGTGAGCCACCGCGCCCGGCCTGTTTAGCTTTTTATTACATTCACAACAATATGTCTTCATGAATCACAATTTTCACCACTTGTATAATCAAACCAAAAAAATCAGAGACCAGCACACAGTTTAATGTACTTCTTCAAGCTAAGCAACAACAGCCGTCACACAGATCAATGATGCCTTCATAAAATAAAACTTAACTTGTCTGTATTTTCAAGGTATTGCCTTTCCAGCTAATGTGTTGATAAAGAAACACATATATTACTGTATCACAAGTTTGTTTTTAATGATCGTATCATTGTTATTCAATGTGGTAGTTTTCCTATGAAATCCAATGCAGTTTATGCATTCAGAAGCAATTTTCTGATAAGCATTCCATAGACTTCATGAAACCAGCAAAATCGTCCATAGCACACAAATGTTAAACATTGTGGTTTGCCACAGGTTTTCTTCAGCCTTAAAGGACTGTATAATCTTTACATTCAAATACATGATAGTAGGTGTAATCTATTCTAATTCTAAAATAAATAAATGTGAGACTAAGACTTCCTTTTATCAAAAATTCAGTCACAAAAACATTATTACTAATAGACAATGAGGATAGGTGGTAGAAATTTTACATTTATATAAATAAATTATATTTTACTAAAATTTTAAATATATAAAAGATATGTTTATAGCTATATTTTATAGTTGATAACTACAAATAAAAATTGGCTGACTAGAACTAACAAATTTTCCTTTCCTATAAATTCTTTCTAGTTTGCAAAGTTACTTAGTCTAAAGAGTTCTTTAGACTTGTACTTGGGTAGTAGACCTACTTGTACTTGGGTAGGTTTTGAAAAAATCACTTTATTTTTTTGTACTAGAATGACTCTTAAAAGCATACTTTTATTAATCACAATAGCACAAAATTATATCACATGTCATTTTGTAGATTCAAACTCATTTTATTATAGCTATCACGTTTTCAGGGGTGAAAATGTACTTTCATTACCTATCACCACTAGAAACTACCAGTATTCTCGAAATTTTATGTACACATTATTTATACATTCTTGTTCTCAACTGTAGTTATGATAAAACACAAAATAGAAAAATTATGACCCAGCCTCTGTCCCACCCCCAATTAGTACACATGGCTCAGATTCTTGAATTGCAAACAGAAAAATTTGACAAAGCAGCTGTGATAATCTTTACTCTGTGACCAGGAATCTTTCTCTCGCAGATATGGGATATTTCTAGAATGTATTTTAATGAATTGCAATCTTTATGCTCCCAAATGTGTTCCTATTTAATCGTCCCTAAATCTCATTTGAATTAAGAAACTCATGCCGTGGGGAGATACTCAACAGAGGGTATCCTTCAAGAAGGGTCTGGGGCAGGAGGCGGGGAGAACAGGGGACACATAGGTTGTGGCCCTAGAACAAAGGTAGTTAACAAGGGGCAGGTTACATGTCTGTGATGCCTGAGAAGACCACTGGCCAGGAGGAGACACATTGGCCAGGGAAGAGTCTCTGTGGGTTAATACCTGCCTAGGTCTCTTTTCCTTGTGGCCCCCGGCAACTAGACAAGGGGAATAATGCTCTAATGCCAAGCTGCTCAAAATATGGTCTTTTGGACACAGCTTCAGTGTTCTCTGGGAGTTCGTTAGAAATCTAGAAGCTCTGGCCTCTCGCCCCGACCTGCTGAATCAGAATCTGCATTTTAACAAGCTCCCCAGGGAAGTTTTATGCACATTACCATTTGAGAATCTCTGATCTAGTTCAGAGATTAGAGTTCCCTCCATGACTGAGCTGAACTGAGGGAAAAGGAGAGATGCATGTGAGCTCCTTGTCAGGGAGAGGAGGCTGGAATAAGAGTCATCTGCTGGTGACCCAGAGCAAAAGAGCAGAAGAAGGGCAGAAAGCACAATCCCTCAGGGCTTATTGGAGAGGAGGAATCATATATCCTGCCCATCCTCTTCTTCCCACCTGCCTCAACCTACTAAATGGGGTTGCATTTTCTTCTGAGAACTCCCCTCCCACCTCCATCCCAAACCCATCATGCTCAGGACCTTGGAGGAACTTTTTCTATTCTCCATCCTTCTCATTTCTCATCTCTTCATTCTCTCTTTCTCTTCCTTCCTAGACCTCTCTGGATCAGGGTTTCTTCATTTGTAAAGTAGAAGTCATCTGCCCCACTCCTACAGTTGTTCTGTAGCGTAAGTAGCATAACATATAGGAGAATGTTTTAAGTATAAGGTATGATATTAAAGAGAGAGATTAATTAAACTGTATTCATAATCAAAGAGCTGGATTTTTTTTGAAGTCATGCCCCCAAGCCTCTACTTACCACCAAACATTCTTTCAATTCTGTTCGAAGGTTAAGTTTCAAGGTGATTTCCTCATTTGCCTGTGCTTCCTTGGGCACCTGTACATTCATTATTATTGCTCTCCTGGTTCTGGGAAGAGAGAAGCAGGACACACAGATCAGAGACCAATGCACGAGACAGCAGCTGCCACGAGCAGGGCAGGGGGCTCAGGGAGGGAGATGATGGGGGTCAGATCAATTGCTCAGTGTCAGAATCCCTGGAAGTTTTGTGTGTTGATTGGTTTGGTTGCCTTATACAGATTTAGTTTTAGGATGCTTCATTGAAAACTGAGCATTTTCTTTCCTTCCATTGACAAGAAACAAATTTAAAGAAAAGAAAAAAGTATAATATCACATGTCATTCCCTAGTAACATCCTACAGGTTCTGCTCATTGTCTACTGAGTGGGACACTCAAGTCATCATTAGAAGAAAATTTCCTATCAACAGAATCACGTTAACTCAGTAAACATCTCATTGCCCTAAGGGAGTTTGTAGGACCATCTTTGAAGGTGCTTTTCCTTTCTTTCCTGGATAGGGTCTAGGAATTTTTGTCTATTTAGCTCTATAGGGGATTTGGACACACAGCCCTGTTTGGGAACTTTAGGTACCACTCTACCTTCAGACCACACACCATAGTCTGATAGAAAAAGGAAATGCAGGCAGAGAGAACTAGTTCAATATTTCTCTTCCATCAGTGAGGACTGGGTTCAGGGACAAGAGAGTTACTCTCTCTTTCCCAGGAACTACTGGCTATTGCGCTTTGGGGTTGGGTGGGACAGAGGGAATGTGGTTTCTTAGCCCAGGATGCTCGCAGCCCCATTTTCCTAGGGCAAAACATCTCAGCAATTGCTCTAGTGCTCAGTGCACAGAAAAGGGGTGTGAAGACCTAAGCGTCTTCAAAATCTCTCCTGTTTGTGAATGACCTTAGGATTGGTAGGATGACCAGCTGATAGGACTGAAGGATTTCCTGGAATGAGGGGCTTTCAGTGTTAAAACCAGGGAAGTCCTGGGCAAACAGGGATGGTTGGACAGTCTAATTAGCACAGCTTATTTCAACAACTTGCTCTCCTCAGGGATAAGTGGAGTGTCATCCACGTCTGAACCTGTCTCCATGCAGAGTTTCTCAGGACACTTGTCTCCATGACACGAGCTTGTCAATAACCTGGACAGTTTCCTCCAGGACAGGACATCTGGCCATGCTACAGAGAGCACCTCCAGGATCACAACCCAGAAACCCAGCACTCCAAATGCTGCTGCTGTAGAGAAAACTCCCTAGGTTTTTTGGGTATCCCTGCTTCTCCTCAGATCCTGGCTCCATTTTCTACTGAAGGAAATTAGAAATATTTTATCCCCAAATATGTTTCTTTGCTATATTTTAAGATGGCCATCAGAAGTCTCACAGATAGAAGTAATACTGCCAAGCTGTCTTTCCTGGGGGTAAATTTACATCTGTACAGAATACAGCCAGGTCTACCCTCCCCTGGATCAGAAAAGATTAACGGAGAGTCCCAACACCTTTCAAGGTCTGAAAAGAAACATTTATAGTCTATTCTCTCTGAGGGCTGCTACAATTTGTCATTTAAATAACAAAACCACCTTTGCAAACTGCTCAAGCCTCTGCCTCTCTCCCTCCCCAAACCTGTTTTTCTGCTTTCAAGCCACCATTCTTTAAAAACCTCTGTACCTCACTGAAGAGTTGCGTATTCATTTTCTGAGGGGTCCCCAGTATACATGTTAAAATAAATTCATATAGCTTTTCTCTTATTTATTTTCTCTGTTTTATTGTGAGTTGATTTTTCACTGAACCTTCCAAGGGTAAAGGGGGAGTTTTCCCTTCACCTTAACATTATTTTACTTGCCGCAATTTCCCTGCTTCCTTCATATGTGTACCCTCAATGAGTTGGCTCTTGAGCCCGTGCTCTCAGGTCCCAGGGCACGTGGGGGCAAGAGGTCCTAGTATTCATTGTCAGGCTTCAGGATAGCACAAATGTTGAAGCTGCCAGGCTAGCTCAACCTCAGACCACAGGGCAGCGACCAGGGTCTCTCGTCTTTCGGTGAATCCTGCCACAGCTGCCCAAAGATATTGTTGGAACTCACAGACCTGTTAACCCTTCTTTTCTAGGGGGCAAAGTGTGAGAGTGTAAAGTATACTGAGCAGAAATCTGGACAAAGGTGTCGATTATGAACAGGATGCAGATCAGAGTGTAGGAGGAAGACTAATTGTTAATTACAGTCCATATGTACACTGGGAGCCTCAGTTCCACAGGCAGCCTAGAGAGGGGAGAGAAGTAGAACCTGGCAGGAGGTCTCTGGGAGCTCCTGGGGCTGCAGTGCTGGGAAGTTGAGGGGAATCTTCAGAGAGGGATATGCAGATCTGCAGGCTAGGAGAGGAGCACTGCCTGCAAGGCTTTTCTGTGGGGAGGAGAAGGGCATTGCTCACGTGTATTCCTGAGCTTTGCTGGTCCCCAGCTGCAGGCAGAGAACCAGGAGCAGGGTGCCGGCACTGGTCCTGAACAGGAGCTGGAGAGAGTGCATGCTGGAGGAAACAGAAGGTGACCTGTCCCAGAGAAGTGGCGTCCCAGGTGCCCAGCACACCTCTTATATGTAGATCCAGGAAGTGCTAGAGCTGCCAGGTAAATCCATGAGGTAGATCACCCTCCCCACTCATGATCTTACCTTCTTGAACCAAAGTTTGTTTTTCTATGGGGAAAAAATCAACATTCAACTAAAATGTCATAGTCTAGGAAGGGAGTCAGATTGGCCTTCCTTATTTTCTTAGTGTCAGAGTTTCTCAAAATGGTCAGTACTTCAAAAGACACACCAGTCCTTCCCTAACTTACAGAGATGGTTTTCTTTTCCCTTATAAGCCTGTCTGTCCTGCTGTGTGTAGTCTTAGCTTCAGCCACGTCTCCCCTAATCTCTGAAGGCAGAGAACCCCACTGTGGGGGCAGATTTCAGACCACAGCTCTAGAGCACATTTGCCTGATCACCTTATAGTAAGTTCAAGAGGCAACGCCGTTCAAAAAATTTCTTCGAGCACTAGGATGATCAAGGCTTCCCAGCAGCCACCACTAGCCATGAGGTGGGAGAATTAGAGAAGAGATGGGCTGCTCTGAGTGATGAGGAAGTGAAGCCAAAGCACTGGGTGATGTGAAGATGTTTGTTATTGTCAACTACACTTTCTGACTTCAGGTGCAGTGGTACTATACTACAGACACCCAAGAGCTCACCAGGGTCCCCGCAGTCCCCAAGGCTAGGGTAATATTTTAATTCTAGACAATTCCTTTAAATAGCTGATACCCCCAAATCAGACTTCTTGGCACCAAAGAGCCTGCTCATTTTCTTATTGACACAGCCACTTTCTCATGTTACTGAAAGCTCGGCACTTCTCCTCGAGGCCACATCAGAAGAACAAGAACAAGTGGTTTGAGGAGAAGGAAAGAGAAGTTTATTACTTTGCTGGCAAAGGAGGAAAAATGGTAGACCTTGTCTCAAAAACCAAATTTCCTGAACATACGTAGAAATACAGAGCTTTTAAAGGGAGTGCTCTTCAGTTTTAAGCTATTGTGGTTAAATATTCTAAACCTCTCATCTCTGCCAAGGACAAAGCCCCACCTGGGCCCATCTTGGAGGCTGGCCCTGGCCTGAGATGGCCGAGTTATCTCTTGTAACAAAAGACTAAACCTGCCTCAGGGATGCAGACCAGGCCAAATTTCCCAAAAAGAGTGGGGGAAGTTTTAAAGAGACAGAAAATATTTGTATCATTTTTTTTCAGACCATTGCCTCTGTTACACTCACACTTGTCTTACAGCATAAGGCACATGGGAAGACCCATGAGAGGAAAGACACCCTCCACTAGCACAGAACCACAGTTGTGTCCAGGAGATGCCCTGGCCCTAGAATTCCTCTTTCTGGGATGATGGGGAGACTTACTCTTGCTGACACTGGCATTACGTGTTTCTCTTTACTAAATTAAATCTGTTCCTTAACCTAAGACTTATGACACCATGGGATTTGTTCCTATTCTTTGCATGACAAATTGCAGCCCAGGAAGATCGTCTCTGGCAAGAGAGTGAATATTAGAGTTCACGGAGTTACCTATATGTGTTGCTATAGCCAGGATTCAGAATTAAAGTCTAGGTGTGTAATTCCAGTTTCTGGATGTATCTTTCAAAATTGTTCTACATGCTTCTTCCACTCCTGCATCTGCCTCCTTGTTCCTTTGTGTTGGAAATCGTTCATGTCATTCCTCACTTAAAACTTCAGCTATTATTGGGGCCACATGCTTTCTTCTCTGTTTTGGTCCCATGGAC
Source organism: Indri indri (assembly GCA_004363605.1). NCBI lineage: Eukaryota > Metazoa > Chordata > Mammalia > Primates > Indriidae > Indri > Indri indri. Next base: position 6,556 of record RJWJ010021709.1, on the reverse strand, counting down.
TCAAGAATAATACTTTTGCTTTACCTTGCCCAGGTGATAATGATCCTCCTTCATAAACACTCTCCCACGTTTAAATTTTCTTTATAACTGGTCCTTCTCTTATGTACTTACTTTAATAATTTATATCAGAAGGACATACCAGCTAGACTGACCAAGGCATAAGGCCAAAGAATTTAGGAAGTGTCCATGTGGGAAAAATCTAGGAAGAGCTCTTTACTGGATTTAGCTCCTTTTGAAGGCACAGCCCTGCCCTTGAGGATTTAGCTTTAGGACTCTTGGCAAGACAATGCTCAGAGAGGGGCAGATGACAATGGGTTAAGAGAACCTGTTGAAGGTAAAGAGGCTGATCTCCTGAAAGCCAGCAAGACACTGTGGTACTCAGAACCCTTCCATGTACCTGTCAAATAAATCTTAAGTACTGTGCAGGCCATGTTGGTGTGATGGTTAATTTTATGTGTCAGCTTAGCACGGCATGGTGCCCAGTTTTTTGTAAAACAATAGTCTAGGTGTTGCTGTGGTTTATTTTTTTAAATGTGATTCAGATTTACATTTGAAATCAGCAAACTTTGAGTAAAGCAGATTACCTCCATAATATGGGTGAGCCTCATTGAATCAGTTGAAAATCTTAAGAGAAAACTCTGAGGTCCCTTGAGGAAGAAGAAATTAAGGGGAAAACAAACCAAAATTGTCATGCAGTAAATAATGAGCAAGTCTGGTAGGTTTAAGAAGCCAAATAGAGGTTAATAAAATCAGATTGTAAACAATTTAGGAGGCTTATAGAAGAGACTGCAAAGGCACAAAAGGAAGGGATTGGGGATTAAGGAGAAGCTTGCCACAGGCTAAATTTGCAAAGAGAAAGGTGACCCTAGACTTCACAAGACCCGTGAAAGAGGAAAATAAGGAATAAACAAAAAAAAGGAGTTATAGCAGCCAATACACATGGAACACATACCATACGGATAACATTTTTCTAAAGAGCCCGGCATGGTGGCGCGTGCCTGTAGTCCCAGCTCCTCAGGAAGCTGAGGCAGGAGGATCACTTGAGCCCCGGAGTTTGAGGTTGCTGTGAGCTAGGCTGACACCACAGCACTCTAGCCCAGGCAACAGAGTGAGACTCTGTCTCAAAACAAACAAACAAACATTGTTCTAAACACTTCATGTGTATTAACTCAATCTTCATAACAACCTTATGAAATGGGATGCCATTTTTATTCCATTTTACAAGTGGGGAAACAGAGGCACAGAAGAGATAAAATATCTAGGCCAAGTCATAGAGTAGTAACTGGTGGGGTCCACTTTGGATCCAGGTTTTGTGGAATCTGAAAGTTTTGGTTTATAATATTGAAGAGCCTCTTTCAGAAATAGTGTACAGACTTACAAATATAAACTACAGATACAGACCTTGAAAGAGGCACCTATATGTGAGGAGCCCCAATGCTTCATGTCATTAACTTAATGGATACACCTTTGTATAAAGCCAGAATTTCCACACAGTCAGTCTGACTCTACAATCTGAGATTTTAACCAGTACATTGTCTACTGGTGAGACCAAGTTGCAACGTTAGTAACAGGAAGAGCTGAGAGTTTATAATCAAGTAGTCTGATACCAGAGTCTATGTTCTTGAACACTTGCCTCCCTGTTTCTTGATGAATGTCATCTTAAAGTTGAGAAAAGGAAACTCACTAAGGTTTTAATAACTTGTTCATGTCATATAGCCAACAAAGGACAGAGGTATTGCAGTTTGGTTTGGCCATACGATTAGGCCAAACCATTAGAACCCAGATAGAAGTGAATCCAAAGTTGGCCCTTGGAATCACTACTCTATTTCCTCTTGCATAATAAAAGCATGAGTGCTATAGGACTTGTACAAGGACATTTAGTGTATACTCAGGATGCACTAGTTGTTTACTGGAGGAGATTACATCCAAGCAAAATCTCTCAGAGGTGACAGAGGGACTGGAGTGTGACTCTATTCTTAGAAACTCTGTCATGTTTAGGGTCATTTCTAAGGTCACCTTGGGCATGTAGGGGCCAAGATAAAACTTCTTCTTCACCCTCTGAAGGTTTCCTGAAAAAACAACTTTCAAAAGCCAGATTTATAGGAGAAATGGCATATAAATTTATTAACAAACATGGGGGAGAGCTACAGAGTGATTACCACCAGCACCCCAATGGGGTACAGAAGCTTATATACCATCTTGATGTTATAGAAGGATGCGGCTTGGAGCACTGCCAAAACCAGGTTATGGTGGTAAATCAGGTTGTGGTGGCAAGACAGGTTATGGGAGGGAGAGAAGAGGAGGTCTGGCTGACAAAGGTGGTCTTGTTATGTAGACAAAACCTCACAGGTAGCAGCCCTCAAAGAGAATAGATGGTAAATGTTTCTTACAGACCTTTAAAGATGTCAGATTGGCACTTAATCTTTCCTAGATCCAGATAAGGGAGGATCTCAGAAAAAGCTTGGCTGCCTCAATGCAGATTCTCCATAGAGGCAAGTCTCCCCTACAAAGACAGTTTGAAGAGCTACTTCTGTTGGTAGGACCTCTGAACAGCCATCTCAAAGTATGTCAAAGAAGTGTATTTTAGGGCAAAATATTTTGGTTTCCTTCAGGCATTAGTATTCAGCTGTTAAAAGGTGAAAGAGAGAATGGAGAATTATGGAGGATTTTTTTTTTAATGGGCAAGATTTAGAAGTGGCTTCTGTCATTCACTGTGTGTCCCCATGGGCACGGCATAGTCGTATGGTCAAAGAAACTGCAAGTGAGATTGGGAAATGTAGACTAGTTCTCCCTGCCCAGGAGGAAAGGGAAGCAGATCTGGTGAAGTTGCTGTGTTACCACACATGTATGGTATGTGTATCTTCATTTTTACTAGAGAACGTCAACTTAAAATAATCAAGAAGATAGGGGTCTAGTTTAAAGTGTTTATTCAAGCACAAAGGTTGAGGATGGGCCCGCCCAGGAAGCATGGATGTCAGAGAATGGAAGTCAGTGTTCCAAAGTGGAGAAGTTTGGGATCATTTATATAGACAAAGTTTATGGAAGTTTGACAGAATTTCAACATCTTTCTAGGTAAGGCTTAGTGTATAGTTACCAACGATCTGATTAGTCAAGGTGGTCTTTTTCTTTCAGGAAAGGTATATTTAATATTCCACACTGAAGATGTCCCTGCCACGAGGTCTCCGTTCCGGGCACCATCTGGTCTGAGGTAGGTGCAGCACAATAGAGGAGGCAGTTAATCTGTAACAGAGGCCACTGCCTGGAAGCAGGTGGCCTGGTCTCTCATCTTTTCTCGTCAATTACAGAACAAGAACAATGAGGAAAAAATTGAAACTATAATATAAGAAGCAGAACTGCAAACATGCTAGTGACTCAGATCACAGTCACATCTCTCTCAGGATTGACTTTAGTAAAGTTAACCCCCTGGCCAGCAAATTGGACTCCCGGTGGCTGATTGAGGTGCTCAAAGTTAAATAAAAGGAGGTAGCATGGCTGGGTGAGGGAGCGGTCACATACTCTGTGTTCTCAGAAAGATGTTGTACAAGTGTCACAGGACCTCCCTGTCTGCAATCAAGCCTAACCAGGTCCTGGTTTTGGTGGGGTGACAGACTGTAGCTGGGAATTCCCCTGCTGACCACCAGCCGACCATCAGGAGCGAGCCAACCAACAGAGGCTGGTGACTTAGGGCTCAAAGGTCATCAGTCAAGACCCTGCTCCTCAGTCCCCTGACTCTGCCCCTGCCCTGCAGTTTTCACCTTTGTTATCTCTGGTTTATTATGTCCCGGAGGCCGGGACTCCACAATCTGCAGATTGTTTTTTATAGAAAATAAAGATTTTCCCTTTTCCTCCACAGATCTCATGGTCTTTTGTTAATGGCTTAAAGTGTTTTGGGGGTTCCAATGGCTTTTAAATTTTATTTCACAAGAATACCAAAATATTTCCAAAAGTTGTGGTGACCATTTACGTACTGCATGACAACTTTTGCCAATATTTGATATTGTTAATTCTTTTAATTTCAGCATTTCTGGTGGATGTGTATTGGAGTTTATTGTGATTTTACTTTGAATTTTTGTGATCACTAATGGTCTTTAGCCTTTTCATATGTTTTTGGGATATCATGTATTCCCTTTTGTGAGGTGCCTGTTCAAGGCTCTTGCACATTTTTCAATTGGGTTGCTTATCTTTTATTATTGATAGTAGGATTTCTGTATATGTTAATATTTCGGATATGAGCTTTTTTGCCGATCGCATCTTCCACCTTTTCTTGCTTTGCATATCTTTTGATGAATAGAAGCTCTTAATTTTAATGTTTACATTTAGCAGCCTTTTCCTTTATAGTTAATGTTCTTTCTGCTCCAGCTGAATTCAGTAGTTCTCTCCCCACCTGTACGCCAGTGGCCTATACACCCACTCTCATGTCCGGAACTGCCAAGTATCTGAGAGACAACTTCAGTTATGGAACTCAGACTCAGACACAAAGGCATATGAGGATGGAAAGGCATGATATCTCTCACTTATTCCTACAGCAGCAACAGCAACAACAAAACCCAGAAATCAATATCTCAGTAAATTATCCTGATGCACACACACACACACACAAAAGCAGGTATGATTCATAAATACATCCATAATACACATCTTATTTTGAATATAATTATTTACTTCACAGTACATTATGAATATTTGTCTCTGTAAATAAATTTCTTCTGTGTATTTCACAGACTACATGGCATTCTATTGTATGACTACATGAATGATTTATTTAACAAATCCCTTATTTAAACATTTAGTTATTTTCAATTTTAACTGTTTTAAATAATACTGTAATACAATCCTCACTTGCACGAGGAAGGTAGAGATATATATGTTTTTTTACTTCTATAATTTTAGTGTCTAGAACAGTGATTGAGATATAGAAGATAGAAGTCTCGTTAAATAGTGGATGAGTGAAAAAATAGGTAAATCATTATTCCTGGAAGTGAAATTACTGGGTGAAAATTTCCAGTTCCAAAGTGCTTGTTCCAAACTACGTCTCCTTTAGCTGCATATGACATTGCCATTTTCCCCACGGTCTTACCAACACTGAGTTATTAAAAACAACAAACATCATTTTTTACTATACTGCTATATGGTTTCTCTTATGCCATGAATTGTGTTCTGACTTTTACTATTTATGTGATTTAATAACCCTGTCTCTTTTGTCGGAATCTCCTCTGCTCTTCTCAACTTCTAAATGTTGAATGACTCTTACTTAACGAAAATTGTCCATCATCTTGGCCTCCATACGAAAATGACGCCCCAGTTTTGTCCTCAGCCTGGAGTTTTTCCCAGGCGATCCACACTCCTTTATCCAACTGCCTACACAGCAGCTTGCCTGGGTGTTATAGAACATCACACACTTAACACACCCAGCTTAGATCTCTTGATTCCCACATCCCTAAACTGCTTCTTCTCCAGTACTCCACACGTTGCAGCAAATGGTTTCTTCAAGAATCCACTGCCCAGGTCAAAACTTCGGAGTCACCATTGATACCTCTTCTCTCACGACTCACAACCAATCCACCAGCAAATCACGAGGTCTCATCTCCTACCTCCAATGCCACCCCCGTTGGTCAAACCACAGGCATCACTTCCCTGGGCTACAGATGGCACCACTTCCTAACTGTTCTCCTTGCTGACATTTTCACCTTCATACATTCTGTTTTATGTATAAGAACCAGAAAATGTGATCCTTTAAAGAAATATATCAGATTTTATACCCCCTCATAAAAAAGAAATTCCTTCCTGAAAGATTTTCATTATTCATACAATAAATTTCAATACCTCTACCTGGTCATGGCCTAGGAAGCCCTAGGAGATCTAGGCACTATGGAAGTGCCTGATTTCAACCCCTTATTGTTTTATTGAACTCTGCCTTGTTCACCTTGGCCTTCTTGCTCTTCTTGCAACACTCTAAAGTAAACTCCTGCCTCAGGGCCTTTGCACTTGCTGTTTTTTTCCTGCTTTCTGTTTTTTCCTGTCTTAGGCTGATGCGTGTCTGGCTCACTCTGCTCAAATGTTTTCAAGGTGCTTCTCCATGACCACCTTGTTTCAATGATCACTTCTAGACTTTCTTCATCCTTCTGCCTTGCTTTATTTTTCTCCATAGGATTTTTTTTTCTATTTTTTTTTATTTCAGCATATTATGGAGGTACAGATGTTTAGGTTGCGTATGTTGCCCTTACCTGCCCTCCCCCCTGAGTCCGAGTTTCAAGCATGTCCATCTCTCGGATGGTGCACATTGCACTCTTTGTATATGCATATACCCATCCCCTCTGCCCCCTCCCCTCTCCCCCCTCCCCCCTGCCCGACATCCAATAGATGTTATTCTTATATGTACACTTATGTGTTGATCAGTTAATACCAATTTGATGGTGAGTACATGTGGTGCTTGTTTTTCCGTTCTTGGGATACTTCACTTAGTAGAATGCGTTCCAGCTCTATCCAGGAGTATACAAGAGGTGCTATATCACCATTGTTTCTTAAAGCTGAATTGTACTCCATTATATACATATAC
>RJWJ010021708.1:0-27764 GCA_004363605.1 Indri indri | reverse complement strand
AAATCTCATGGTCCTCATCAATGAACAAGGATTAAAGGTATACAGATTTAAACAGAAAAAGCGAAACAATACATTCTCTAAAGGAATTAATCTTCTATGTAGAAAATGTGTTGTAATATATAATAATCCTACTATTTAAAAATAAGGCTTTATTAACATCTTGGAACAAGAGATCAACACAAAAATATTGATTTTTAGATTTTGAGCCATCATAAAATTTTATAAGTCAGTGTTCTTAGTTTCTTCGGAAGTTCCATTCTTTAATTATTCTTATGTCTTATTTAGAAAATGTGTGCCAAACTCAAGGAAAAAGATTATTGCCTGGGTTTTCAAAACGAGTTTTATAGTTTTGGTCTAACATTGTTGGTCTTTGACATATTTTAACTTAATTTTTGTACATGGTGCAAAGTCAGGATAAAAGTCCATTGTTTATATTGGTTCTTAAATTGTCCCAACACCATTCACTGAAAAAATTATCTCTGCTTCACTGAAAGACATTGGCAATTTAACAGAAAATTATTTGATAGTAATAGCTGATGATCCTATGTGTGGATACTCTTTTCTGCTCTAATTATCTGTATGTCAAACCAACATCATTATTTCTATATCATCGCAGCTCAAAATCAGGTATTGAAAGTCCTACGATTTTGTTCTTTAAAAAAACAACCCAAGTGTCCATCAATATATGAGTGGATTAATAAAATGTGGTGTATGTATACCATGGAGTACTATTCAGCTTTAAGAAACAATGGTGATATAGCACCTCTTGTATACTCCTGGATAGAGCTGGAACGCATTCTACTAAGTGAAGTATCCCAAGAATGGAAAGACAAGCACCACATGTACTCACCCTCAAATTGGTATTAACTGATCAGCACATAAGTGCACATATAAGAATAACATCTATTGGATGTTGGGCAGCGGAGAAGGGGAAGGAAGGGACGGGTATATGCATACACAAAGAGCGCAATGTGCACCACCCAAAGGATGGACATACTTGAAACTCGGACTTGGGCGGGGGAAGGGAGGCAAGGGCAACATATGTAACCTAAACATCTGTACCCCCATAATATGCTGAAATAAAAAAAAAATTACATTTTTAATTCACCTATCATTTTCTAATTACAACCACCCAAAAATCTTTGATGGAGATTTTATTGAGATTTCATTAAATCCATATTTCATAATGTGGAGAAATTACATTTTAATAATAGTAAATCTTTCCTCTGTAAACCTAGTGTATCTTTCTCTTTATTTTGGTAATCTTTATTTGGTCTTACTTTTTTGCAGTACTCAATGTATAAGTTTGTAAACTTTTAAAAATATATTGCTAAGTATTTTATTATTTTATGTGTTCGTTTGTTGTTTCAATCTTCAATTGTTTCTGGTTTCAATAAAATAATAGCAGGTGACTTCAGCTCTACACTCACAGCATTAGACAGATCATCAAGACAGAAATCAGCAAAGAAACATTGGATTTAAATTGGATTTTAGAGCAAATGGACATAACAGACATCTGCAGAACCTTCTACCCAGCAACCACAGAATATACATTCTTTCATCAGCACATGGAATAGTCTCCAAGATAAGGCCATATTGGTAAGAATGAAGAATGAGGACAAATGGTTTGAGGAAAAGGAAAGGGAAGTCTATTAATGTGCCAACAAATGATGTCAAAAGACCGCCATTCTGCCTTTAAGCAGTGACCACGTTGATTTTCAAGGTATTCTTCAAAAATGAAATATCAAATTTTGATAATTTAAGTTTTAAACAAATTAAATATATTATAAATGTTAAGTGAATTTCCACTCAATATATGTTTAGAATAGTCGGTTCAGATTTGTGTACAATGTTCTGCTCATCCATTCATCTAATTGTTTGATTATATGAAAAAGCAGTTGACTATTTTAGTGTAGCAATTCTAAATTATAAATATAGTCATAAATTCAACAACACGATCATTTATGGGGCAATTATAATCATTTTACAAAACATCGTAACTTTGCACTACATTATGTAAATAATTAAAATCCTCAATTGTCAAATTTGTTACAGTTTGTGACTGTAACAGTTTATGACATAGACATCATTATTTTTAATAGCCAAAATTATTACACTTTTAGTTCTTACTTATTTTTCTTGAAATATATCTTTATCATAGAAAATGTTCACATATAATCAATGTAAATTTCTGATCAGGTGATATATTTTCAAACATTTTAATTGTCACTACAATTGACTCTAGCAAATTTCATTCCTTGATATAGTGTTTCAGATATTCTTATTTTGATTATGAAAGTAGTGCTATGCTAAGATTAGTTCTTACTCTCTTAAATAAACTCCTTATTGTTCTAGTGACTTATTCTCATAAAGTATTCTTCTTCCATCACTTAAGAACATTTTTTTGTTCTATTGGTTATCTCTTAAGTTGTGTAAAATCTAATGATGTAAATTTCTCAAGACTAACCAGATTTTGGTATAAAAATTATACCAGCATATCAATCGGGATAAGCTAATTATAACAACCTTTAAAATATTAGAGGTTTAAAATAACCAAGCGATATTTTCTACTGTTGCCTAACATTATTCATACAGAGCTCTGCTTTGTATCACACTTACCGTGGGTTTCAGACAGATAGAATGGCCATTATTAGCAACATTGCTCTTCACCACAGTAGAAGTCGAAGGTCCTTAAATATTTTGTGAAGATCATTTATGAATAAAACTGTCTACCTTCTGGTTACCAAATATTGGCTTATTTTTTTCCTTCAGATAAAATGCTCTTACACTCTCCCCATGTAAGCCAATCTAAGTCTCATTCACTGAAAGACATTGGCAATTTAATAGAAAATTATTTGATTGTAATATCTGATGATCCTATGTGTGGATACTCTTTTCTGCTGCAATTATCTGTATGTCAAACCAACATCATTATACACTGACAACATTTACAAAAATAAATTATGATCTTATCCAGTTAAAAAACTACAGAAGTCACAGTCACCAATATCAGGAGTGAAAGAGAAGAAATAATAGATTTTATTAATACAAAATCAAAAAGATAAAAAGGAAATATTATAAACCATGTTATACCAATAAATTTGACAACATAGATGAAGTTAATAAATTCTCAAAAGGGGCAAACTACCAAAGTTCACTTAAGAAGAATTAGTTAATGTGAATATATACATTTCATAATTGAATGTGCAATTAAAAACCATCAAAGAGGCCCAGATTACTTCACTAGTGAATTTTACAAACATTTAAAGAAGAAGCAGTGCTAATTTTACACAAAATCTTCCAGAAAATAGAAGAGCATTTCTTGCTGCATTATATTAGGTCAATATTGTCCAGATATCATAACTTGATAGATTCAATACAAGGGGAAGGGGGGAAAATATAGATCCAGTAGACCTCATGAATATGAGTGAAAATATCCTTAAGACAATATTAGCAAATTCAATGTGATGTAAATGTATAACATATCCTGATCACGTGAATTATACCTCAGGCATGTAAGTTTACTTTAACATTAAAAAACATGTTTTTACCATATTAAAATATGAATAAATTTTAAAAATATAACTTCTTCCCAACACAAAGAAATAATAAACATTTGAATTGACAGGTATACTAATTACCTTGATTTGATCATTATATGATGTATATATGTATCAAAATATCACACTGTACCCCCTAAATATATACAATTACTATATGTCAATTAATAATAAAAGCAAAAATCATATGACAATCTCAAAATAGATGAAATATATATGATAGTGATGATATATGATATTTAACAGCAATGAAAGTTCTTCACAGAATTCACCACTCATTCAAGATAACAACTCACAGCAAAAATGCAACTTTTTCAAACTGTTTAAACATATCTATGAACAACGTATGCATCACATATTACACATTATCATGAAAGACTGAATGCTCTCCCCCTAAGATCAGGAACAAGGCAGATATCTATTCTCATATCTCTTGAGCACTCTACTAAGGGTCCTAACCAGATTGGTAAGGAAGAAAGGGAAATAAAAGACAGAGGAAAGGAAGAAGTAAAACTGTTTTTTTTTCCCACAGATGTCATAATCATTTATATAAAAACACCTAGAGAATCTTCAAAAATGTTACTAGCCTTAAAAAATAAAACGATCATTCACAGATTACAAAAAAAAAAAATTGCAAAACATCTATGTGGAAGAGAACTTCTATCCAGCATACATAAACCACTAACAAGAACACAACCTAATAAAAATTGGTAAAGGTTTAGATAAATATTTAACCAAAGAAATTATATAGACAGAATATAAACAAAGGAAAACACACCAGCCATGATTAATAATTAGGGAAAGAAATTCAATAAAATCGCAATGGGATATCATTACTGTCAGGGGTTCATGATGCCCCCGATATAACTGGGTCCCAGGGCAGTGTGTGCTTCAAGAGATGGGAGAGACAAAGACACTAGCACAAAAAGTAAGGTGAACGGGTGCGGAGAAGATCAGGGGACCACCAGCATCCCATGAGCCAGGTGGCACTGACTGAAATCTAGCACCCGTTTTTATTCTCTTTCTCATGCTATGGATTATAAGGATTTCACGTGAAAAGCCCATGGGTTATGATGTGTAGAAGTTTCAAGTCTCCCCTAATAGTCACAAGATGTCTTAGCTAATTACTCTTTTATCTATAGAAGCAGGAACACATAGCTTGCTACTAAGCACAACTACGCCTTAAGGTACGTACAGATAGCACCTCTGAACTCAGCAGCCGTGGCCCATTCGATTGAGGAACAAAGAGATTAGTACTTCTTACTGGGAGATTGGCTCCCCATTAACTGAGGCATTCTACTGAGAAAGGGGAGGGAAGGAGCTCAACCTGGTGTTTTTAAGAATTGGAGACTGGGGCCTAGGTGCAGTGGCTCATGCCTGCAATCCTAGCACTCTAGGAGGCTGAGGCGGGTGGATCGCTCAAGGTCAGGAGTTCAAGACTAGCCTGAGCAAGAGTGAGACCCTGTCTCTACTAAAAAATAGAAAGAAATTAGCTGGACAACTAAAAAAACATATACAGAAAAAATTAGCCGGCCATGGTGGTGCATGCCTATAGTCCCAGTTACTCGGGAGGCTGAGGCAGGAGGATCGCTTGAGCCCAGGAGTTTGAGGTTGCTATGAGCTAGGCTGATGCCACGGCATTCTAGACCAGGCAACAGAGTGAGACTCTGTCTCAAAAAAAAAAAGAGTTGGAGACTGGGTCCCTTCTCCGGGGCTGACATTTCGTAATCTTCCTTTACAGCTGTGGGTGGCTTTCATGTCAAGCCGCTCCGCAGTTTTTAGGCATGAGGCCCCTCAGGCTTTAAGGTGGGAGTCTGCTTTGCTGTACTCCCAGATCGCTGGAATGTCCCCCAACTGGGCAGTTAACATCTGCTCTTATTTCCAGCTGCTGCTCAGGCAGCATTCTTTCACCTCCTCTCCTCCCACAGCCTCAGAAATGGGGTCCCTAAGCCCCGGTGGTCTTATTCCCATGACACTACGTACTCACCAATGTGGTTAATATTAAAAGATTGACCATACTGAGTGTTGGCGAGATGGTACAACTAGAACTATCATGTACAGCTGTTGTGAATTTGAAACGATACAAGCACTTTGAAATTTGTTTCTCAGTTTCTTAAACATCCACTACCATAAAACCCAATTATCCCAATCTTATGCATTTACCCAGGAGAAATAAAAGCATATGTACAAACAAAATCTTGTACTTGAATGTTTATAGCATCTTATTTGCAATGGCCCAAATTCTGGAAACAAATTCTATCTATCAACAGGTAAACAGAGAAACAAATAGTCTTTTATATGTACAATTAATACTATTCAGCAACGCAGAGAAATAAATGATACATGGTACAACATGGAATACGTCTCAAAATCATTATGCTGAGTGTAAGAAAGCAGGCAAAAGACAACTTTCACTTATATAAAATCCCAGAAAATATTTTATTGTGACAAAAAAGCAGATCCATGATTCTCTGGGCACTAGAATGCTGTTAGGAATGTATTGTAAATGGGAACATGGGAAATTTTGGAGTGAGCAAAATATTTCCTTTCCTGATTTTTGTGTTTCCTGCGTGTATTCACATGTTTAAATTCATCAAAGTTTACACCTTAACTGATGAAAGTTCATTGTAAGTCAGTTAATACCCAAACTGAAATGGGCAACAGAATAGTAAATATAAACAAACAATCAGATTTTGACGTACTGTGATAAATTCCAACAAAGCGGGGACTTTGAATTATTGAATTGTAGCAAACCTCCTTTGCCAGGAGAAGCTGGCTTTCCTTGTGTGCCTGAGAGGTTTATTTCTTCTCATCTAAACAACCTGTAATATCTTCTGTGATAATTTGCCATGCAGGGGACTGATAATTTTTCTCAGGACTTACCCTCACCCCTACTAATTGCTCTTAGACCTATAAACAGATTCAAGGTTTGCAGGCCCTAGCTGGTAAGATAATGTGCGACAAGCAGAAGTGCAATGCACATCAAAAAAAATTATTGCAAAATTGCCATTTTCTATTACTTGAAACTTACAGAACCTGTGTTAAGAGTTGATCCTAAGGATGTTGTATAAAGGTAAAAGAATTTAATATAAGAAAGTCCAAATTTAAGTAAACGGATAGACTAGTAGGAGTTATGGATATAATTTCTTGACTGGAGTGGTTCTAATAGTTTCCTTAGTTGTCTGATTGACACCTGGACCCAAAGGTTCACATCAATACATGAAGCTGTAATGCCAGGATTTCCTTGAGATATTCTAAATGAAGGCATACAAAGGTTTATGGAGATCAGGATGATTTACTATGTGATACTTGTTTGCCCATCACTTAACTATGTGTTTTAGGAGGGTCCTAAAGACATTTACCTTACCAAACCTATTCGTCATACATTGGTGAGAAAATCTCGGCATCCAGAAAATGCTCTGCAGTGAAAGTTTTCTTAAAAGCCACGAATGAGAGAAGAAATGCTGTCATCAGTCTAGTTCCCTGAAATCAGTGGGAATGAGGGAAGTCAGGAGGGTAGGGCCAAGTAGCAGCATTTAGACTCTCTTATTTTTTAAGTTATCATGCAGTAAAATTGACCTTTTTAATAATTTATAGTTTTATGAATTTTAAAGCATTAGAAGTTGAAAAACTTGACTACAACTACTACTAGCAGCATATAGAACACTTCCAGTAGCTGAAAGCACATCCCCTGTGCCCTTTCTTTTATAATTACCCTTTTTGATAGACATTTGTGAAAGAGATTTATTGTATTACAATTCACATACCACAAAATTCACCAATTAAAGTATACAATTCAGTGTTTTTTAGCATATTCAGAGAATGTACCACTGTATTAGTCCAGGTTCTCCAGAGAGACAGAATTGATAGGATAGATGATAGATAGATAGATAGATAAGAAGTGATTTATTAGGGAAACTGGCTCACACAATATCCCTAATAAATCAGGGCCTAAATAAATGGGAGGCTGAGACGTCCCATAACAGAGCAATCAAAAACTGGAGAACCAAGGTAGCTGGTAGCATTGCTCAGTCCCAATTTGAAGCCCTCAGAACCAAGGAAGTCAATAGTGACACTCTCCCTTCTCTGAGGCCCAAGCCTTGAGAAACCAAGGGTAGAATTGCACAAGGAGGAAAGAAGTGCACTAGTGCAAGTTCCAGAGTTCAAAGACTGGAGAGCATGGAGTTCTGACATCCAAGGGCAGGAGAAGAAAAGTGCCTCATCTCTAGAAGGTAAAGAGAGCTCGTTCACCCTTCTGCCTTTTTGTTCAAACTGGGCCCTAAGCCAACTGGATGATGCCTGCCCACACTGAGGTCAGATCTTCCTCACTTAGTCCACTGATTCAAATGCCAATCTCTTCTGAAAACGCCCTTACAATATGCCCAGAAATAATATTTTACCAGCCATCTATGTATCTCTTAATCCAGTCAAAGTGATACCTAAAATTAACTATCACAACTGCCATCAAAATTTATTTTTAGAACATTTTCATCACCCTCCAAAAAACCCTCTACCCATTAGCAGTCACTTCATACACTTACCTCCCATAGCTCTAGGCACCTACTAATCTACTCTCTGTCTCTAAAGATTTGCCTTTTCTAGATATTTCACATAAATGGAAAAATTTTATATTAATGTGGTTTCTTGCAACTGAATATTTTAACTGAGCACAAAGTTTTCAAGTAATCAATTACTGATGCAGTAACCAAAATTATTTGACCCATAACAATATTTGCTGTTGGTATTCTAGGGGAAAAACAGTTGGACAACCTACTGAAGTCTTATTTAATTCATATGAACAAGAAAATTCTATGTCTGGTAAACAGAATTGGAACTGGAACCAGCTCAATAGAAAATCATATCTCTCAACAAATGTCTTCTTACCTGAAATGATCCACTAGTGAATATTTTTTTCCCGTTCCTGTCACTTTGGCCTTGTAGCGCTAGAGGTTTTGTTTCCCAAGCAAAAACTTTTCCACAAAGGGACAAAGCAGTAGTTCCCCCATCATTGTCATGGTGTTAGGTTGAAGATTTCAGGTTTTCCTTGCTCTTTTCCTCTCTGTTCAGATACTCTCCTTACTGCTGGATCTGTTCACCTACAGGTGACACCTCTATCATCACCCATGCTTGGATGTAAACTCACAAAAGCAGTAGCTATGCACAGGCAAGAGCCTTCTGGAGACTTCTAAACCAGTCCCTATCCCATAACACTGCCACATGTCTTCTGCGGTTGCTCTATAGTAACTGCTCTTGGCCAGCTCTGGTTTTTCCTGTAAACTCAGATTTTCACACCTACTTAAGTGGTACAGGGAGGCTTTCTTAACCCTCTTATTCAAGCTCTGAGTATTTGGTTTGAATTGTTCTCTTATGCTGTTGTAAAGATATGTTTAGATATCTTCCTGTTTTTAAGTTTTGTTGTTGCTAATTGCAATTTATTAAAGCTGAAGTAAATTCTAGTAACACATTGATTAAAAATTTCCAAATGATTTTGAATACAAACAATTTAAAGGAATCATTAAAAACCATTCAACACATTATACAAATTTAGATTGATTTATAATGTAGTTCTTCAAAGAGACATTTAATTTCTGAAATCAAATTGACAACAGGTAGCAAACAGAGAAAGTGGATATTGCCATTCTGAAGTATTTCTACTTTATTTAATGTCTGCTTTGCACAAAATTTGCAATTCGTGTATATAGATTAAATATATCTTACAATCATGAATGCTAAAAAAATTTCTATATTTTAAAAACTATAGTGTCTACTTATACTGGTTTTGCAGCTTGCTTGGATGCATTTAAACACTAAGTGTACATTACAGTAAAATCTTAGTATATTTTCATCCTTAGTTTTGTAATTTATTAAGACTAAGAAGATTATTTATCATGATTCAGTTCTGCCAAAATTATATTTGCATTATCACTGCAAAATAATTTTTAATGTTAATTTTTTAAACTTTACTATATATTCACAATAATCATAAATGTTTTAATGTGAAAAGTAAACTGCCACTGCTTTGCTTTGATTTATGAATAAAATGAAAAAAATGAAGCTTCATTGTCATTAATTAATTTTCTTTTAGAATCATCTGATAAGTTACATAAAACAGGCGTGCTTTAATGGTGTGTGATGATACTTTTCAGCTACTGAAGCCAACACAGTAACAGCTCTTTCATTAAGTGTGCACACAAAAATTTTAGACTTGGAAATGAACAAAATTAATTGAGCCACTTGTTTTAATGAAAAGTCAGGTTTTACAAAGTGACATCTAAATACACTTTCTATATCTTTGAAAACTACTCCAAATGCCTCATAAAATGAGACTGAATGAGTTGTCCCCAGAAATGCTGTAGATTATTTCATCAGTGAATGCCCACATTTCTGCCCTTGAAAGAAAGCTTTAGTTATTCTGAGACTAGAACAGTCTGTGAAACGAGAAACAGGTTTTTGCTGTAGGATTTTCATATCTGACTGCATATTAAAGCTATAATTCAGTTCACTGTACATGCTCTTACACACTGCTAGATTAGTAACTCTCAAACTACCCATATGAGAATAGTATCTTTATAAAATAAAGAATAAATAAATTACTAGATAATGAAATAAAATTAAAGAAAAAACACATACAAAATAAAAGTTTTGATTTTTTTGTCAGAGTCAATTAACAGGAAATTGTTTGATCAGAATGGCACAGAAGTTTGAAAATGCTTTCCTTATCATGCAGAGGACTGGTTAACAGTTTAAGTGCCACCATCAGTTCACCGAAGAGTGTTTTATTCGGCCACCTCTGCAGTTAACCATGGCAGTAGTTGAAAATACAAAATCAAGATCTACCAAAGATATTCCTACTTAGTTTATTTTATGTTACATATTTTTGAATGAAGCATTCATAATTAAAGGCACACAAATAAATATATGACTCCATAAATTTATACAAAATAAATAAAATTGTATAAGTGCCAATAATAAAAAGAACTTTACCATCTGTTAAATAAAAATAAATAAAGTTTAAATAAAGAATATTACCAGGACCCTAGAGTTCCTATTTGTGGCCCTTTCTCAGTCAAATACATTCTTCCACAAAGGTAACTACTCTTCTGATTCCTAATGTGGTAAGTTTATTTTTTTTAAACTTTATATAGATGAATAACACATTATGTACTCTTTGATGCTATGCTTCCTTCATGCGGTATGATCTTTGTGAGATATATCTGTGCTATTATTTTCATTACTGTGTATATAACTATTGTATGAATAGATCTCAATGTAATTAGTCACTTTTCTTTTGAGGAATATTTATGTTATTTCCAGTTTCTGGTAGGAATATACCTACAATTACATAATTCTAGACCAGAGGTAATTGTATTTGTTTTCTATGCTGCTATTAGCTTAGAAATTAGTATAAATTTATTAGCTTAGACAATATAACTTTATTATCATACAGTTCTGTAAAGAAGGAGTCTGACATGGGTCTCAGCTAGCTAAGATTGAGGTGTCAATAGGACTGTCTTCTTTTCTGGAGATTGTAGGGGAAGACCTGATCCCTCTTCATTTGAGTTGTTGGTGAAATTCAATTCCTTGTGGTTGCAGGACTGAGGTTTTTGCTTTCTTGCTGGCTATCAATTGGGGGCCATTGGCAGCTTTTACAGGCTTCCTCAACCCTTGGCTCCTGGACCTTTTTCCCCGTCTTTGTACTTATCTGATAACTTATGAAGTCAAGTGCCTCTTTTGTAGATTTGCACAGCAATGTTATTTTTGTGTATGAGGTAGGAGTCAAAGATAATTTTTCTCATATGAATATTCAATTGACTAAGTATCATTTATTGGAAAGGTCACCTTTTGTCATAAGCCAAGTATTCACAGATGTGTAGGCTTATTCCAGACCCCTTTTTGGGTCCTATTGGTCTCCTCATTTATTCTTGTGCTGATACTAGTTTTCCTTACTGTAACTTTACAGTAATTTAGTATGTGATAGTCTAGGTTCTCCGAGGTTTTGATTCTTCTTCAAAATGTTCTTATTAGGCTATTGCATGCCACATATGTTTTAGAATTAGCGTCTCGGTTCACACACACGTACACACCCTTTTGGGATTTAATTAATATTACACACAAACTCTAAATAATTTTGGAGAAAATGAAATCACTGCATGGTATATTCTCTCATTTATTTAGTGTTTCTTCGATTTCTCTCAATAGTGTTTTATTATCTCCTGTGTACATTTTTTATACGTATTTCATTAGACTTACACCCAGATTTTATATTAGATGATATTATAAAACACATTTTAATATCATTTTATAATTGTTTCAAATTCATAAAAATATAATTGATTTTTGTATCTGTTTTCATGAGGAACATTGACATCTAGTTTTATTTTCTTTTAATGTCTTTGTCTTATATTGATATGGATGTAATGCTGGCATTATTAAATAAGTTGGGAATTGTTCCTAACAATTCTCTGTTCCTCTATTTTCTGAAATCATTTATGTGAGATTAGAATTATTTCTTTAAGTGTTTCAAAAACCTCACCACTACTGCCTAATTATTTCTGAGTTTGCTTTGTGGAAAAATTTTATTTTTAAATTCTTATTTGTTAAATAAAGAATTATTTATATTTTCCTTTTGTTTTTGAGTAAGTTTTGGCAATTTGAGTATTTCAAGAAAATTTTCCACTTCGTCTAAGTTGTTAAATTTAGTGGCATAAAGTGGATATTGGTCATTTGTGTCTTTATTTTTCCTTAATGAACTTAGCTATAGGCTTCTCATTTTTATTGATCAAATTTTTTTTAATATATCTCTGTTTTCTATTTCATCTTTTTATTACATCATTTGTTGTTTTGTTCATGTTTCTTGAAGTTTCATATCTTTCTTTTTTTAATATAAAAATCTATAGATCTAAATTTCCCTATGAGCACTGTTATAGGTAAATCCCAGACACTCCTCATATTGTTAGTTTATTTTCACTCACTTCAAAATATTTTATAATTTTTCATGTAATTTTTCCCCTTAGGAACATGGATTATTTAAAGATGGATTAACTTTCAAATATTTGAGTTTTTTCAGATAATTTTCTATTATTGATTTAAAATATATTACTGTTCTTTTGGAAAACATTTTATATGAGTTGATTATTTGAATTTATTATTTTTATGCTGCCCCAGTATCTAGCCTATTTTGGTGAATATTCCTTGTATACTTTAAATGAATGTGTATTCTACTGTTTTGGGGTGAAATTGTCCATTATATATATATATATAGATAGATAGATAGATAGATATCAATTAGGTCAAGTTGTTTTATCGTGTCCATCATCTATATCCTTAGAGATTTTTCTCCAGGTTTTATGTCAACCTCTAAGAGTAGATTATGGAAATTTTCAACTGTAATTTTGGATTTTTCTAATTTGCTTTTCTCTTTTAACACATTTTGCTTAATTAATTTTAAAGTTCAATTAATGATTTTACCCAAAATTGTGTTTTTATATCTTTTTGATAAAATCACATTTTTATAATTATCAGATATATTTATTTATCTGTAGTTTATATTCCTGCTTTGAAATTTACTTTTTTGGATATAAATATAGAAACTTTGTTTTCTTATGATAAGGTATTGCCTAGAAGTTTTCCCATCCCTTTGCTGTTATCTGTGCTTTTGTATTTCAAGTTAGGTTCCTTTAGACAGCCATATTGTTTGGTTTTGCTTTATTCAGTCTGTAATCTCAACTTTTTATCTGGAGTACTTACAACATTTGTATGTAGTGTTATTATTAATATTGTTGGATTAAAATCTACTATCTTGGTATGTATCATATTTGTTCAATCTGTTTATTGTTCCTTTTTTTCCTCCTTTTTTCCCTTTTTTTTGGATAAAGGATTTTTGTTAACCATTCCTTTTCACCCTGCTATTTATTAGCTATACATCTTTGTTCTATATTTAGGACTTGCTCTGACTTTAGAACGTGTGTCTTTCCTCCAATGATATTCTACCACATCACTTATATTGGCATAACATACTATATTTTTAATATTTTGTTTCAAATAAAAATTTAACTTTTAAGTAGAATTTTAAAATGTGAAAAAGTCTTACACTTATTCACATCTTTTCTGTTTTTCATTTTTTTATATAGTGCCAAGTTCTCATCTGCTATGATTCCTTCTGTCTTAAAAAAATTTCTTTATTTTTCTAGTGACGAAGTTTCTCAGCCTTTGTTTAAAATTTTACTGCATCTTTTTTCGTAAAAGACATTTTCCTAAAATATTGAATTTTAGCTTTACTGTTTCAATCCTTGCTTAAAAAATATTGCTTAATTTTCCTCTGGCTTGCACATTTTTGATGATAAGTCTGCATTTTGTAAAATATGTCTTTTATCAAATATATTTTTCTCTCCAAGAGAACTTTAAAGATTTTTTTCTCTTTAACATTCATTTTTAGGAATTTGGTTATGGTATTTACCAATGTAATTAGTATATCTTAACTGCCATTATTTCCATTCTATGAATTCACAGTTGAGATATTGTAATGTTCAACTCTGGAAAATATATTTACTTTTTTATAACTTGCAATTCTCACCACATTATGTTCATTATTTTTCCTTGAATACTTGAATATAGTTAGCATCCTGCCTTCTACGTTCTTTCTTTATCCAAATTCGGTATCAGCATTCATTGACTAGATTTTCTTCTAATATAGATCTTATTTTTCTGCCTGTTTGAACACATAATGACTTTAGATTGGCTGCTATGAATTTTACAGTTCGGTGTTTAAGTTTTCTTGCATTCGTAGTGAGTTGTACTATGCTCTGGTAGACAGTTATGTTACCTGTGGTTCTGTTTAATCCATTCAAAGCTTCTTTTAGACAGAGAATTTACTGTAGCATTCACTCTATAAACGGTTTAGTCACACTGCTATGATGTGGCCCTTTTGGATTAAGCATTGAATACCCTAATTGTCTAAGAAGGATTATATGTTTTGTCTAGTGAGAATGAAAATGACTCCCAGCTTTGGGAAAACCTTTGGAGGTGCTCAAGTCACTGTTTCTGGGTTGCACTTGGCCCTATTCATGGTGTTTCACCCTACATGTGCACTATTAAGTACTCAGCAAAGATTCATTAAGTCTGTTACTTAGATTTTGAGCCCCTTTTCCTGTATATCTCCCTCATCTTGGGAACTCTGTCCTGCAACTTCAGTCCACTGCAGATTCACCGACTCTGTCCTCTGTATCCATAATTCCGCAACATCATCTTGTTCTGCTTGGGATCATGCCCCTTGCTCTGTGGTGAGACAGTTAGGGCTTTTGCAGGTTTCCTTGCTTGTTGACCATCCATAAGAATATAAGTTCAAAGTTGTCTGTTGTCCAAAGTTTGAAGACAGTCGTTTCATATATTCTGTACAGTGTTATTGTGGTTTAAAAGGGCAGGTTAAGTCCAGTCCTTGTTGCCCCATCATGAATGGAATCTACACATGCTTTCAGCAGGCTACCTTTGACACAGCCAGTGTAGGAAACCCTACACTAAAGGATTAAATTGAAATATTACATTTTTCTACCAAAGTAAGTATTTTTCAATATAAATGTTTAATCCTTAGTTCTTTTCAGTTCTATAATCTATGTCTAATATGTTCTACTTTTGAACTCCATCACTAATAGGTAGGTCTGGGAGTCAGTGATTTAGCTGATAGTCAAAGAAGTAATGAGAACATCTGTTTTGCATATACCTTTCTAATTAAAATTTTTTGAAAGTTCAATAAATGACATTTTGTGTCGTATCAAAGTGCTCGTATATCAAGATATTTGCATGAAAGCAGCTATGCCATTGTACCCTTACAAGAATGATATATTTAAAGACATATTCTTTAAGTGGCTTACCAGTGCAGAACATTTGTCACAAGAGAAAACATGATCTTTCTTTCAAAATTAATGCTAGTGACTGTTATTAGCTTTAATGATTTTTATGTTAATTGACCTAACATAATAATGTTGACCTAACTCTATTCATTTAGCAATTAAACCTAGATTCAGTTATTTGAATAGCATTTGCTATTTTTACACAATTTTAAAATTAATTGCAGAAATAATAGAATATAGAAAAATATTTTAAAATACAAACAAATACTGCCTATAAAAGGTAACCACCATCATCATTTCAGAACATAGTATGTTTTGCTTTTTCTTTCAACACAGTTGTGAATGTACCATTTATATTGTTTGGCAACCGACATTTGTAATTGAACCAATCATGAACATGTCCCATGTCACTAAATATCCATATGTATGCTGTATTTTCATAGTAAACATAATTTATTTAATAAGATTACTTTATTCCATTTAATCATATTGTGGGATCATTAGGTTGTTTCTAATGACAAAGCCTACATCTTCCTAATGAAGTGCAGTCTATTTTAGTAGAGGAAAGAGGACTTTACTCTTTATACCTTTTGGTAGGTACTTTGAAGCTTATAAAATACATGTTCAATATATAAACATATTATGTGCACTTAGTAAATATTTTTTACTATGAAAATAGAAATATGTGGGAAACAGGTAACTGCTACACTCATTTCAAATCTAAATAATGTCATATATGGAGAGTTTCATAGTCTTATCTCTGAAACATTTTATATATGCAGATGGTCTTAATTTTATTGCTTTATGAAGGGACATATTTTCATATAATTCACTTGACTCAAAAGTTGACTGCAAATAATAATGAAGTTATTTTAAGAGTACAAATATATTGAATGCCTACTATGTGCCATGCACTATAGTAATCATTTGGAATACGGAATAAACCAAAACACATCATCATTTATCAAAGATGCTATGCTCCAAAAACTACTGGTTAATTAAAGGCAATAATTACTCTCATTACTCTCGCATGACTGTTATAGACTCAGAATTAAAGTAACTTCCTATATAGCAAGAGGGTGAAAAGTTGTGAAGAACAAATTTGTGCTTTAGTTAACTTTAGTAAAGAGAAAATCAGTCTTTTTTTTTTTTTTTTTTTTTTTTTTACTGAGGGCGAATTGAGTTGCCTAATTTTTAAAATGATAAATAACACTTCTTGAATGTTATGTAATTTATTCAAGCATAGCACTAAATTATGGTTGTCTTTCACAATTCAGCTTGTAGTTATGAATTTTTAAGTATCAAGTGGTGTGATCTGCATGAACACTTTCCCTTTAAACTGATTGTTCCATGAAAAATTTAAGAAGAGAACTACACAAATTATTCTCATGTATTAATCTATTTGCCCTTCAAAGTTGGGGGATGGGAAATGATAAAAGCTATTTTGACAAGTCCTAGGAAATTGTGTTACATTCTGTTGAGATTAAACAGAAAATCCTTGTATTTTATTTTTTCAGTAGCAAATACTCATGTGATAATTAATATCTACTTTTAAATGAAGTAAAATAAAGAAAAAATCTATAAAGAGGTCTAAATAAATATATTTTCTCCAAAAAATATTCAAATAATTTACTAATTCTTTGAGTTTCTGGATCAAGACCCACTTTCTATAATAGCTAGGCTTTATTGAACACTTCCTACCATATAACCAGTCTTCGAGGTGCATTACAGCACATTCGATATTTAAATAATAATATGAAGTTCATATACATATAGTAATATGGATGATTTTTAATCTTATTTTGTAGAGGAGGATTCTGAGGTGGAAAGTTGATGTATTATAAACACAATAACCATTTTTTTAC
Organism: Indri indri; assembly: GCA_004363605.1. Lineage (NCBI taxonomy): Eukaryota > Metazoa > Chordata > Mammalia > Primates > Indriidae > Indri > Indri indri. Next base: position 10,493 of record RJWJ010021708.1, on the reverse strand, counting down.
TTTTCTGAGATTCCATATGAATGATAGTTACCATATATTTTTTAAATGCATAATTGTTCATCAAGAAAATAGGAGAGACTATTGGTAAACCTCAGGCTTTGAACATTTCCTGGAGAAGAGTTAAGTAGATGGAAAAGTACAGAAGGATGACCAGGAGAAAAGAAAGCTACAGTTATGAAGTGCCAAATATTGGAGGTCACTGACGAGAACACTGACCTGCATAGCAGAACCCAAGGAGAGCATCATTCTGAAGGATGGCGGGTGCAGCAGAGGGTATCTTGAGAAGTGAAGCTGAGAAGAATGAGATACACTGAAATTCTTTACATGAACTGTCAACCACTTCACTCCTCTAAATCATGATATCAAGCATATTCGTCACTAAATCTCAGGTCCGAAGGTGTCTTTCTTAAAAAAGGAGAAAACTATCTTAACTTACTGCACTTGCCTTGAGAGGATTAGTATACACTGTTTGTAGTGGGTTGAACGGTGCTTCCCCAAATATATGTCTACTCAGAATCTGTAAATGTGTCCTTATGTGTTAAAAAAAAAATTAAAAATAAGATCCTGACAGATTCAGTTAAGGTTTTCATGATGAGATCATTCTGGATTATCCAGGTGGGCCCTAAATCAAATGAAAAGCGCCCTTATGAAAGAGGAGAAGACAAATACAGGAGAGAAAGCCACATGCAGATGGAGGCAGAAGACAGAGCTATGCAGCCCCAGACAAAGAACGTCAAGGATTGCCTGGAGACGCCACAATCTGCAAGAGGCAGAAATGAATCTCCTTTAGATCCTTCTAAGGGAGTGTGTCCCTGCTGATGCCTTGATTTAGGACGTCTGTCCTCCGGAATTATTGGAGAATAAATTTCTGTTGTTTTAAGCCATCACCTTGGTGGTAATTTGTTACAGCAGCCCTATGAACTAAACCACCGTTACATCAGAGAAAAGCCCTCTGATTCTTGGCAATTTGAGTTCAAAGGCGTAACCAGCTACTCACTATAAACAAACTACATCTATACACAGAAGGCTCTGAGATAGGTATCTCTGCTTCATTCTAAAATATAAGTGAGTTTTAGATAGTTAACCAGTTTTTGGAGAAAATTCCATAGTTGCAGAGAATGGCCAAGATAAACTAGGATGAAAATGTCTGAAAGGAAATAAGTATTTTGGGAAAAAGGAGATAATTTAAACAGCAACAATAATTTAACCGGTATGTTCAAGGGCATTTAGGTATTAAATCTACAAAACAGATAAGATGCTTTTAAATGGGAAAAATCAGAATCAGAAAAATATAGATATGAAAGTTCCTCAAAAAACTAAAAGTGGAATTACCATATGATCCAGTAATCCTACTTCTGGGTATTTATCTAAAAGATTGAAATCAGTATGTCTAAGAGATGTCTGTATTCCTGTGTGTATTGTAGCCTTATTCACAATAGATAAATTGTGGAATCAGCCTAAGTGTCCATTAAGAAATGAATGGATTAAAAAAACGTGGTATATATACACAATGGAATAGTATTCAGCCTTAAAAGGAGTAAATTCTGTCATTTGTGACAATCTGGATGGAATCGGAGAACACTGTGCTAAATGAAATAAGCCAAAGACAAAAAGACAAATATCACGTTCTCACTTACATGTAGATTCTAAAACAATTGAACTCATAGAAGCAGAGGGTAGAATATTTGATACTGAATTTCCTTAATAGTGAAATTTTATATTTTCATATTAAGTGAGATGTGGTAGCTTGTGCTTTTTGATAAATTTGACCAGTTCATCTAGTTTTCAGATTTATGTGCATAGAGTTGTTTTTGCATTGTCTTATTATTGTTTTTTTTTTTTTTTTGATGTCTTCAGGCCCTGTGGTGACATTCCTTTGTTTTCCCACCGAAAGGTAGATCTGCTATTGTTTTTCATCATCTGAGAATGTATTGACTTCCCTTTTATTCTAGAAGAGTGTTTTCACTGAATACAGAATTTTGAGTTGATGATTTTTTCCCCTTCAGCACTTAAGAAATATGTCATTTTTCTGGCCGCCATGGTTTCTGATATAAAATCTGCTATCGTTCAAATTTATTTATCCCCAAGGATTTACTTCTGGTTGCTTTCAAGATTTTTTTTTCTTTTTCTTAATATTTCAGAAGTTTGAATAGTGTGTGTTTAGATATTGAATTCTTTGGAATTAATCTGTTTTTGTTTTTTTCTGCTTGTTAAATTTGTAGGTTTCTTTCTTTTACAAACTTTGGAAGTTTGTAGCCATTATTTCTTCAAATGCTTTTTATTCCCATTCTCTTTCTTATCTCATTCTGAGACTTGATGACACAAACATTAGATCTTTATTATTTCATTAATAGTAGCTGAGACTCTAAGTATTTTTTTAGTCTATCTTTTCTTTGTTGTTAATATTATGCAATATCAATTTTTCTGTCTTCAATTACTGGGTAATCATCATTGATTTTTTTTTCACAATGGGTATTGTACTATCACTTATAAAGTTTACATTTGTTTCTTCTTAGCATCTCCTATTTCTTTGTTTAAATTCTACTTTGCTTTCCTTTTGTTTCAAATAGCTTTGCAATTTTCTGTAAAAGCTTTATTATGATGATGTTTTAAAGTCTTTGTCAGATAATCCAATTTCTCCATGCATTGTAATTGTGGCATCTACAGATAGTCTGTTCTCATTCAATGTCTCTTGCTGTGATGAGTAATTTTTCTACTGAAAATGTGAATTTGGGGTATGTCATATTTGCAGTGCCTGGATATTCCTTAAGTCTTTTTTTTTTTTTTTTTTTTTTTTTTTTTTTTTTTTTTTTTTTTTTTTTTTTTTGTATAGCGGGCATCCTCTGACTCTGTTCTTGTGGAGGTAGAAGGATGCTGCTTTACTGCCAGTAAAGGATGGAAGTTCAAATTCTCCATTTAGCCTCAGATTAAAGCGTTTTTTCTCTAAGATCAGAAAAAAGACAAACATGCTCACTTTTACCACTTCTATTCAACATATTACCACAAGTCCTAATCAGAGCAATTAGGCAATAAAGAAATAAAAGGCATTTCTATAGGAAAAAAAATAAGTGAAATTGTCTTTATTTGCTGATGACATGGTCTGATACAGGCATACCTCATTTTGCTGTACTTTGCAGATAATGTCTTTTTTACAAATTGAAAGTTTGTGACATTGAGCAAGTCTATTTTTGCTGTTTTCCCAACACCATGTGCTCATTTCTTATCTCTGTGTCACATTTCAGTAATTCTTAAAATATTTTGAACTTTTTCCATTATTATTATTTCCATTATGGTAATCTGTGATCTGTGGTCTTTAATGTTATTATTGCAATTGTTTTGGGGTGCCATGATGCAAACCAGTTTAAGGCAGTAAACTTAAGCAATGAATGCTGTGTGAGTTCTGACTGTTCTACCAACCAGCCATGCCTCCATCTCCTTCCCTCTCCTCAGGCTTCTTTATTCCCCGAGACACATCAATATTGAAATTAGGCCAATTAATAATCCTACAAAGGCTTCTGAGTGTTCAAGTGAAAGGAAAAGTTGCACATCTCTCATCTCAAATCAAAAGCTAGAAATAATTAAGTTCAGTGAGAAAGGCATGAGGAAAGCCAAAATGGCCAAAAGCTAGATCTCTTATACCAAACAGTTGGCCAAGTGAATGCAAAGAGAAGTTGTGAATGCAAAGAAAAGTTCTTGGAGGAAACTAAAGTGCTACTCCAGTGAACACACAAATGATAATAAAGCAAAACAGGTTAATTTCTGATATGGAGAAAGTTTGAGAGGTCTGTATAGACAATCAAACTACCACAAGTTTTCTTTATGTCAAAGCCTAATCTGGAGAGGCTGAAAGATGTGAGAAAGCTACAAAAGAAAAGGCAGACATTAGCAGAGATTGGTTCATGAGGTTACGGAAAGAAGCCATCTCCATAACATAAAAGTGTAAGATAAAGCAGCGAGTGCTGATGCAGAAGCTGCATCAAGTTATCCAGAAGATCTAGCCAAGATCACTGATGAAGCTGGCTGCACTAAACAATAGATTTCCAGTGTTATATTGGAAGAAGATGCAATCTAGACTTCATAGCTAAAGAGGAGAAGTCAACCTCTGGCTTCAAAGATTCAAAGGACAGGCTGACTCTCTAATCAGGGGCTAATGCTGCTGGTGTCTTTCAGTTGAAAGCCAATGCTCATTTACCATTTATTAAATTCTAGGGTTCATAGGAATTATGCTAAATCTACTCTGCCTGTGCTTTGTAATGGAACAACAAATCCTGGATGAGCGCACATCTGTTTATGGCATGGTTTGTTTAATATTTTAAGTCCACTGTTGAAATCTGCTCAGAAAAAAAAAAAAGATTCTTTTCAAAATATTATTGCTTACTGAAAATGTGCCAAGTCACTCAAGAGCTCTGATGGAGATGTTTACAGAGATGAATGTTGTTTTTGTACCTGCTAACACATCATCCATTCTGCACCCTGTGGATCAAGGAGTCATTTCAATTTTTAAGTCTTATTATCTAAGAAATATATATGCTAAGGCTATAGTTGTCAGAGATAGGATTCTTCTGATGGATCTGGACAAGGTATATTGAAAACTTTCTGGAAAGGATTAAACATTTCTGAAATGACATCTAGTGTCATTAAGAACATTTGTGATTCATGGGAGGAGATCGAAATATCAATATTAACAGGAGTTGGGACAAGTTTAATTCAGCCCACATGAATGACTTTGAAAGGATCAAGACTTCAATGGAGGAAGGAACTTCAGATTTCGTGAAAAATCAAAAGAATTAGAATTATATATGGAGTCTGAAGACATGACTGCGTGAGATACTACCTCACACCTGTTACAATGGCTATGTCAAATGGACAAATGATAACACGTGTTGGCGAGAATGTGGAGAAAAGGTAACAGTTGTACACTATTGAAGGGGATGTAAATTAGTGCAGCCATTGCAGAAAATAGTATAGAGATTCCTCAAAACACTAATAATAGAATTACCATATGATCCAGCAATTCTACTTATGGGCATACATCAAAAGGAATTGAAATTGATATGTCTAAGTAATATCTGCACACCCATGTTTATTTCAGCATTATTTATAATAGCTAATATAAGAAATCCATCTAAGCATTTATCAGTGGAGGAATGGTCAAAGAAAATGTGGCATATGTATACAATAAAATACTATGCAGCATTAAAAAAGAAGAAAATTTTGTCATTTATGGCAACATCGATAGAACTGAAGAACATATATTAAGTGAAATTAGCTGGCCACAGAAACAATGTGTGATATCACTTATATATATATATGTATATATATATGTATGCATATATATATGTATATATATATGTATGTATATTTATATATATATATAATCTAAAAATGTTGATCCCATATAAATAGAGAGTAGAAAGTTGGTTTTCAGGCTGTGGGTTAGGAGCAGCAGGGACAGTGAAAGAAGCAACGTTGAATCAAAACATACAAAGTTTATGTCACCCAGAGAAATAAGTCTTAGTAATCTATTGTACTGCATGGCGATCACAGTTAATAACAATGTATTGTATATTTAAAAATTGCTAAAATAATAGATTTTAATGCTCTCACCAAAAAAGAAAATGATAATTTGGCCACGTGATGGATATGTTAATTAGCTTGATTGAATTTTTATGCAATGTGTACATAAATCAAAACATCAGATTTTGCCCTAAAAATATACACTGTTATTTTTCAATTAAAAATAAATGAATAAAAAAGAAAAATAAATAAAAACATTTCTTGTTGTCACCCATCACTTTAGGCTTTTCCTAAATCTTCATGTATGCTACAGCTTACCAAGAGATTTATCTATCTAGAAATGAGTAAAACATGTTATTTCCAGACTCAACAGCCAAAAACATCTCCCTATTTCCCTATTTCTGCTGGCCTAAACACCATAGCTTGGTGTTTATCCTATAACAAGACACAGCTATTCAACATAAGACATCAATTATCCTCAAATATGAGGAATGAGAGGCTGAATTTATAATTTGGATTCTTATTGCATGAATTTAGTCCAATTCATGTTTACTTATCACTTCAAAAATTACTTTTACCTTGTATGTAAAGATACAGTTTTACATATTTACATACGAGGATCTGCATTTATTACACAATATAGAATTTCCAAAAGCTTTGGTTGAGTCAATCAAGCACATTAGTAAAAGTAGCTAAAACAGTCATTTAAAAAGTAGCCTATATAGTAACTGCTGTAATTTAGGTGCACATCTATTAGTATTATGGCATTACTACATATAATGAGTTGAATATTTTTCATTTAATAAGCATATTACATGTGTTTTATATGGAAACACCATTTCTTGCAAAAACATCCTTTATAGTGGTCTAAAAAGTGCTTCAAACAGAGACATGCTATACATAAGGAAAGAGAGATTACATTGATGAAGCTGAGTTGTTAAGTGGGCTGACAAAAAGAACTTGGAAGAGTTTTGGCTTAAACTTCCAAATCAAAAAGAAAACTTACAAAGCAGGAGCCCAGCTGTCCAAACTAATATTTTCAAGAAAGCAAGAACTGTTTCAACTGTCATTTCTATATTTCATTACCAAAAAATTTTAACATTATTAATGTATCACTCCAATATTAAAAATATCTAATAGTAAAATACCAGAATTTGTCTAATCTCGGGAAGCTGAAATGAGGATGAATAAAAATTATTTCCTTTGGGCTTGTCTCTAGGCAATAAAGAATGATAGGATAAGAGTTACATGACTTTTACAGTGAATTAGGGGAGGATTATCACAAGGAGGGGGGAAGAGGAATGCTTTATGGAAAAGCAGAGGTACACATTGAAATTAGGCAAAATATATCTGAGAGTGAGTGCTGCCACACCGCCATCTGTGAGGAAGGAACTTAGATATCACCAAAAGAAAGGTGTCTCTAGGTGACTGGAAGTAGTATTTGCATGTAGTCATCATTTGTATAGTTATAACAGAAAAACAAATTTTAAAAGTCACTAATCAATGTTTTCACAATATAAATTAACAAGCTATACTTTTGGTTGATTTCTTGGTTTTATAAAATAACCATTTCTTTTATTAAAGTAAACCAAACCAAACCAAAACAAAACAAAAAACTAAACTAAATCATCTGGGAGCTGGAGGGCTGGATTTCAGATTGAATCTAATGTTGGCTTAACCACTATTTATTTTATTTATTTAGTCCTTTATTCCTTTATTTTATTATTTTACCTCTGTGTGCTTTAATTTTCTCATTTGTAAAATGATGAATGTCTGAGATCTCTTTTGGTCCAGTAGTCTATAACTCTAATGTTCACTAATTAATGGGTTATACAGAATGCTAACCACATATGTGCAGAAAAATAACAGGAAATTAATCACTACTTACAAAATTAGAAAAAAAAATACCTGTTATGATTTGCACGAACTGTATTTTACTCAGTGATTTTTGCCCATATTATGCAAGTTATTCAGTGTTTTCTAGTTTTTACACTTAAAATAGCAGAAAGCAAAATGAAAGCCACAACGATGGACACAAACGCTATTGATAGTGATGGTCTCTGGAGCCATTGGAAAACAGAACTTCTCCCCAGGATGATGAAGACCCATGGTTCCAATAATGGATGATTAACAAAGACATAATGAAGAGTTATCTATAACTAGTATAATATGTAGGTGGGCCAGTAGAAAGGTGGGAAATTTCAAGCTCAAACAGCTAGATAATTAGAATTTGGATCCACAATGAATAGTGCTTTGATTCTAGTTAATGTATACTCACAGACCCATCCACAAAATAACTAAGACAATGTGGTAAAGTCAGCATAAATAACTCAGTTGCAATTATCTTGAAATAGGACCAGAAATATTAGGCCCATAAATTAGTTGTTTAATATAATATAATGTAGCATAAATATTAGGGACCAGAAATTAGTTATAATATTAAAAGTTCAATTTCCTGGACTCAGGGCTTATGATGACATGACAAGCTGCTTCCATTAAATAAAGCAACCTACCTCTGAATAACTAATTGATATAGAATCCACCTATTTCCAATCTCCATTTGGCCCAACCACAACTATTTGTAAAGTAAATTACTACTTTTTCGTTGGCAGGTATTACCAGCTTTCTACCAGTATTTTTATAGATGCTTTAGATCATATTATTTTTTTTTAACTTTGAATCTTCTATTCTGGGAAGAATTCTTACATTTAATGAATAATAGAACAAGTCATATTTCCAGCTAATTAGATAATAATTACATTAATTTGAATAAATGAGTAAGAATATAGTACTCTCACTTAAATTGCAATTCGCTTACCTAACCAATCTCTGTACTCAGCAAAGAGGAAATATTTGCATTTGAACTTTCTGTATAAAGAATTGCTACTTAATTATATTCTAATATATTCTGATTAATTTTGAGAAGCTTCAATATTGAAACTCAAGTAGAAGATTTGAAAGTTCTCAGAAGTGTGGAATTTCATTTTGACCCTGGTTCTCTCTATGATTACAGATAACACTTTTCACATCACATAATGAGATTTAATATTTTTTAAACCTAAAATAATATTAATACTTACTGCAATGATTTAAGTAATAAATTCTTCCATTATGTCATCTGAGCCATCTCAGTTCTTAAAGATAAATAAGCACCTTACATAGGTCATCTAGGAAAGCTATAGATACACTTTAAAGAGATTTTCATCTACCTTGTCCATACTTTTATAAATATAGCATTCATGGATATAGTGCTAGATATTAAACATAATTCCAACAAGCTATTACTGATATACGATTGGTTGTAAAAGCAGAGTTAAGTGTATGGAACTAAGGCCACTGTCATCTTGAGTAAATTTTAGCATGCTAGAACTACTTGGGGTAATTGAAAAAGTTCAGTCCAATGTATATAAATTATGCCCCCCAAGCTAACAGTGCAGCTGTCCAGATAATTCATTAAAAAGACCATTAGCCAACTGGACTAATTAGTTTGACTGTTTTTTCCTCTTTGCTTGGCTACATATAAATGCTTGATTTCCTTTCACAATTGGTCCTTTTCATTGTGTTTCCCAGTCTAATACTATTTTTCAAATTACTAGAAGTGTAAATCAAGAAAATTGTTTATCACTCTGGAAAAATTTCTAAGCCAACATTTATTAACCTTTTAAAATATTCATAGATAATTAGTAAATACTTAGATTAAAATGACATTTCTATCTTCAGTCTAATGTTTTTATTTAACTGATGGCTTTGGCTCAAATTAACTGTTGTTCTATCAAAACAAAATCATAATAGACCTGAAAGCAAAAGAGCAACATACCATATTGATTTAGAAACAGCTCCTATAAAAAGGACAAATGAAAACAGTCAATAGATGAACCAATAAGCTACAAAGTAACACTGGCATCTTTTGAATCTGGCAACCCAGAGTCTTTTCAGACAGTGCATTTATTTGTTTTGCTTTGCAGAAGAAATAGTACTTTGTGCAATGGGTAATGAACTTACAGAACACATTTCAACAAGCTATGTACTGGTAGGACATGTTTTGGATTCTAGAAACATTTATAAAATGGGCTGATTTATAAAAGGTAGAGCCATACATAGCTACTAAAAAAAAAAAATGGAGTATCCTAACAACTGAAGCCTCCTTTTTGCTTTTATAACTCCTGTTAACAAGTGAACATTGTACGGGGTGGACCATGGCTATAATCTAATATATGATTCCTATATTCCTGTGAATGTAATTATCAATCTCCTTTCTCAGCACTAGCAATGTATTGGCTCTTCAGAGTTAATTCCAATGACCCAACCCTGGATGTTGAGCTACATTATTACTTCTAATGGCTCTCCATCCAGTTCATACTATTCAATATTACGTATCTTTTGGAGTACTTGTTTCATCACCCAGTTAACTTTACTCATTGAGTAGGAGGAATAAAATGATAAGAGAAAAACATATGTTAGCTTCGGGTGGTGCTTTATACCTTAATGATATTAGTTCAACAGGAAATGAAACTTGTCAAGTCTGAGGGATATCTTCACAATAAAATTAACAGATGGAAACACAAAAGGAAACATTAATATTAATTTGCCATGGTGTGTTAAAAGTCACAATTTAATTTCAGCCTTCACAGACTCTGGAAGACAAACAATACATCATTTTATAACAGATGTTAAAAATACATTATTTTCTGGACATTATGTTTGTTAGCTGTTCTGGATATTAATATCTATGGCATATTCCTTGCCTTTATGGTGGTTATAATCCACTTGAAAAGATTAAACACAAAACAATTTAAAAACAGAGGAGCTGATTTTTGTCAATTGAATGATAGAGTACATACTTTATACAGCGGTTTTATAGTAAAATCTTATCACTGAGTGTGTACATAGCAAATGAAGTCTCCATGGAAGATGCAAATTCTGAGATGGGCTTAAAGTAAAAAGAGCGTGAAGAGGTGTTCTAACATGAGTTAACA
>RJWJ010021707.1:0-27612 GCA_004363605.1 Indri indri | reverse complement strand
CCAGATGTTGAATAATGAGTGACTCTCTGAGTAAGCGCTAGGTAATATCCAGGATGGGATTCTCAAATGGCGTGACTCACCGTACAGGAATCACTTCCTTTAAAGTAATTGTACTTCAACTCAGTGTAAATATTGGGCTTTCAATTTTGATTTTATTTGCCCACCCAAAATTTGAAAATTGCTGGACTGGATAACCAAGTTTTATCCCTAAATACAATTTACTCCTTCTTCAGTGCCTGGGATGATGATGATGATGGTGATGATGATGACGACGACAATGACAACTAGTATTTAGTGAGCACTTTCTGTGCTCCAGGCACAATTCTAAGCATTTAAAATATATATTAACTCATTTAATCCTTACCATTATTATTCCCATTTTCAGATAAGAAAATTAAGGAAAAGGAACTCGCATAGGGTCAGGCAGGTGGTAAGTGGTGGAGCCAAAGTTCAATGTGGCTCCAAAACCCAAAACTTCACTGCTGCACTAGGTTGTCCCATAATGTTTTGTGTCATTATTTCAAAGGAGCCTGCCTTGACTGCTTTGCCCTCTGCATTCATAATGTGTTGACTGCCTTACTCTTACATTTTTATCTTTTATTATTATTTAATTGTTATATTGTAGGGCTTTTTGTGAGTCCTACTTGATTTTCAAACCTGTAAGGGCAGGGACTAGCTCTTCATCTCTTTCTAACCCTTGCCCATTGTTGTCCTGTGTTGCCCCTTACATTGAGCCGATGGATGATGGTTTGTGCAGTGAATGGAAATCCTCTCCTTAGTAGGGCTTTATTAAGGCCAGTGTCCCTTTGATAATGCAAATATTTCATAAAAGGTATAATTATTGCTTTTTAATGAGACTTATCCTTCTCCCTCACTCCATCAGGTCTACCCTTTAAAAATCTCCATGAAAGTGCTCTATCAATAGGCCAATATTCCACTTTTAGAAAATTATGGCAAGATACATGTAAGTTTACCATTATAACCATTTTAAAGTGTACAATTAAAGTGGCATTTAGTACATTTATGATGTGTAACCATACTGCTATCTAGCTCCACATAGTTTGGGTTTTTTTCATCACCCAAAAGGAAATCCATTGAGCAGTCACTCATAGTTCTCTCCTACCCAGATCCCCTGGCAACCACTAACCTGCTTTCTGTCTCTGTGGATTTGCCTATTCTGGATATTTCATATAAATGGAATCATGCAATATGTGACCTTTGGTGCCTTGCATCTTTCACTTAGCATGATGTTTTCAAGGTTCATCCACATTGTATCATGTATTAGTATTTTATTCCTTTTTATACCCAAATAATATCTCATTGTATAAATATACCACATTTTGTTTATCCATTCATCCATTGTTGGGCATTTGGGTTGTTTCCTTTTAGTTGTTGTGAATAGAGCTGCTGTGAACATTCATTTATAATATTTGTTTGAACACCTGTTTTTAATTCTTTTGAATATATACCTAGGAGTGGAATTGCTGTGTCATATAGTAATTCTATGTTTAGCTTGTTGAGGAACTCCAATATCCCTTTTATAATGTTATAGATAATAGATATTATTACTTGTATTGCAGTGAAACACCTCCCTTTCTCTCATTCCTACAGCTAATTGGTCAGCAGGCCCTCTCAGTTCTACCTTTTAATTATCTCCTGAATGTGATCCCTTTTCTCAACTTCTACTTAAACTATCAAACTGCTAGTATATCTTAATTAACCAATTGCTAGCTATATGACTTGGACAAATTATTTAACCTCTCTGAGTGTGTTTCATTACTGATAAAAATAGATAATGTCTATATAGGGTTGTTATAATTAAGTGAGATAATACACAGAAAGCTCTTAGCTTTGTGTTAGCACAATAGGACTCAATAAATATTAGCTATTATTAATAGTCTTCTGACCTGTCTCTCTTCCTCAGGTTTGGTTGCCTCAAATCTATTAGCCATACTGCTGCCCGAGTAATTTTTCTAAAATGCAAATTTGATCTTGTTGGTTCCCTGTTTTGTAGTTTCTTTTAATTTTCTGTGCCTCCAAGATAAAGTCCAAACTCCTTAGCTTGATTTGAGACCCCCTTCTTTGGTTTCTCCTGTACTGTGTGGTCCCTTACCAAGACCAGTGTCTGTCTGCATCCCTGCTATTCATAGGGCTTCCATAGTATCAGGTAATTTGCTTATTCTTCTGTTTTTAACTTAATTTTTCTACTTGGCCCCTGAGAATTTCCCTTATTTTCTTGAAAACTTAGCTGTGTATTTGAAAAAATGTTTGCTAAATTTTATTCCAAGTTACTTTGGGTTTTGTTGGGGCGGGGGGAGAAGGATTTTTAGGTTGTCTGGTCTACCCTATTGCTGGAAATAAAAAGTCATTTTTGTATTTCTTGTCTTATCTCCTGTCTTCCAACTTTGTCTCTCATACAAGACTCCTCTAGGGCTAGAGCTGGGTTCAATTTATCTTTATATTCTTAGGCTCTGGAACATAGTCATTATATAATATCTATTTCTAAGTCACAATGTTTATTTGGAATACTTGTTCACCTTTTAAAATTTACAGAAAACTAATTTCTGCAGTTGTTAAATAAGAATCTATATAAATGCCGGCTGCTGAGTGACATTTGTGCATAGGGGAACATTTCCTGGTGGCCATATTACATTTCCATAGGTAAATCCCTTTGTGCTCAGATCACAATCTATGTGTCCTGATCCCTGGGTGTGGTTTTACACATGGTGCTTCCTCTGATTGTGTACTGTAGTCACAATCTTTTAGCAGAAATATAAATATAATTGTCCATGGGAATGGTGGCCTCTGAGTTTTACAACTCAGTTGCTGTCAATTTTTCACTAGAGACATAATAATTAAAATGTCTTACATTTCTGTAGTTCCTTCTTTTTAAACAAATTTGAGATACAACACATACCATACAGTGCACCCATTTAAAGTATACAGTTCAGTGGAATAAGAGGGTAAAGGATGATTAGCCTGGAGAAGAGAGAAGGCTTGAAGGAATGTGACAACTTATTCCAGTATTAGAAGATCTGTCATATGGGACATGTAGAAAAAGGTTTAGGTCTGCTGTATTGCCCCAAAGGGAAGAACCAGGAAGTTGCAGGAAGATATGTTTATATCAACATTTGTATCAGAAAAATTTCTGACAGTTCGCATTTGTTGAAAATGAAGTAGGCTGCCTTGGGAGTTCATAAAACTCTCCATCAGTAACAGTATCCAAACAGGAGCAAGATAACTGGTAGTGGAGAATTTGGTAGTGGTGATTCAGGCATTCCTGTGGCTTATATCAGATGGTTTCCAAGGTCCCTTTCTGCCATAAGAAATAGATTATTTAGAGAGAACAAAGATAGAAGTTAACTACAGCTTATAAAACAGTGGGTATGTATAATTTAAAGATGAATGTACCATAATCATCTTGAAATTTGGCAGTCAAATCAGAAAATTTAGAGCAGTGAAGGACCTCATTGATCGTTTTGTTTTTGCCCCCTCATTGTGTAGATGGGGACATTCAGATACAGATATTATTCTTGTTGCCCAAGGTCAAATAGCCAGGTAGTGGCAGAATCAGAACTAGAATCCATATTGTGTTAAGACAAATATAGGAACTATTCATTTTAATAATTAAGAGAAAATAAAAATAACTTACTGGATGAAAATACTGACAGATGTAAGACTAGGTTATGACCAGATCCTTAATGTATTATTGATGAAAACTAGGTATGTTCAGGGTGCCTTTCTAACCTTTTTGAGGAAAGATCAAAGAATGTGAATGACAAGCTTTACCACAAAACTTACCCTGGTGCCGCTGTGAGAGAAAAGATATTGAACTGAATGAACCATTGATTTGACACAGTATGGCTTTTTAAACTGTGTATGTCTTTATGATTTTTTCTCTTTGCTTTTATCATTGTTTTCGAATGTTCTATTATTTCCATAGTTGGATCCCATAGATCTTGTTTTATTCCAGGCTACTTTTATCTCAGTGTCTTGAATGTTTAACAGAAACAACAAATGCATTAAATGGCAAAGTGATGTTAGAAGTTTGAATGATATCAGTAAAAACAGTAGAACGTTCAAGAACAATGAAATCAAAGCAGTGGGAAAAAGAATCCTGGGCTCAAGTGAAGCTTGGCTAAGAGCATATCAGCCAGTTGTGAGGCCCGAGCAGGACCATTGAGGTAGTCAGGTTGAATATAATTATGCCAGCCTGTGGATGGAGAGCAATTCTGTCCTCTAATTTTAAGCACATAGCATTAAAATATTATAACAATTAGTAACCATGTAAGACTGGCATGACCAAAATGAAATCTAATCTTGATTATTGTTTTGAATATTTTAAGAGGAGTTTATCAAATAAATTTTTTTTTGCTTAAATGGATGCATTTGGGGTGATGGGAGTATCTTGATTTGCTTTTGCTCTTCTCTGTGAGATTACATATCTTAATCTTCCCTATAGCATCCTGAAGAGAGTTGGATATTTTGCATATTTCCAGTTTTTTTCACTGTTTTTATCACATGAAATACCCTGTGATGTTTATATACGTCCACTGAGGCCCAAAGGTAAACGAAGGGCATTTTGCTCTGTCTTTTAAAGCATATAATCAGAAAGTCTTTGAGAAGCCTGGCATGAATTATGAGCACTTTCGGTGAGTCATTTACACAGTATCTTCAGCCACCAAATCCTGTGAAATTTAGTTTCATAATTGCATCACACTCCTTTGGTACCATTGTTGGAGTCAGAATTCACTTGGGAAAACACTAACTTAATTGCCAAACTTTATCTCTTCTTCTTTCAGTACACCTGCAAAGTGCTTATTATAATGGGAATTATGCTTGTTCCAAGGAGAAGCTATCCTTGTGAATTAGCCAATTAGCCAGTGTTCCATATCTTATCTTTCATTCCCAAGCCTATGGGTTTTTTTCCTCTAAGTACCAACACTTATTTGTGAGCCTGCAAATTGAAATGTATGTATTCCTTTGCTTGACATCTCATCACTGCATAATATGACCTTCAGCTATGCCTTTAGGAAGTGATTATATATATGTCTTGATAAAAAAAAAAAATCTTCAGACCGTATGTGGAAAACGATTTTTTTAAAAACACATTTTAAAGAAACCTCCTATCTCATAGTGTTTCTTGGCATGTGAAACAAGGGAGTATTCGATAAAAATAAAAGAACACTAGAATGAGATGCGTACAAAGCAGCACATTTGGCTATCAATTATCAACAAAATCACCAGAAATGAAACACTTGGTCCCTCCAGGGAGGAGGATTGATTGTCACATAGCAAGATTTCTGGCTGACTTAGCATTGTTCAGCGTATCGGGTGGAGGGTATCTCATCACCAGAAAAATCACCCGAAAATACTTTTAAAAATACGTTTGTTTGGTTTTGCTATTGCAGACTTATTCTTGATTAGTGTATAGAGTATATTTGAAGAAGATTCGCTGCAACCTTGAAACTCACTTTTCCCTCTCTGTGCTCTGATGTGAGCTAGTGGAGGAAAGGAACCCTTGTCTTTGTTTTACTGAGTTAACATGAGCAAGAAAAAATTTGTGTGAAACTTTGAATAGTCTTAAGAATGACCGTTTTTGAAAATAAATTGTTATAGTTTCCCCATAGTACCAAGAAAAGGAAAGAAATCATGGGAAAAGCAAGTTTCAGAGTAATTCAAAGCCAATTGCCATTTCTTGGATCACGAAAAGCCTAAGTTAGGATATTGGTGTTGGCCTTTTGGGTTCACTTTCCTTTCACATCATCCTCTGAGACCGTATATGTGTAGCAGATGGACCAGATTGTGGCACAGCTGACCCGTTAATTTTCACTATTTCCATTATTAGAAACTTTCATTGGTTGTGTGGCAATTCACATCAACCACAAAGATGGCCAAAATTAATGGATTTTTAAATCACCTTCAGGCTATTCATTTATGGCCTCAAAACCCAGACAAAATGTCAGTTCAGAATTTTATTTGAGGGGGATAAAAATCAGCTTGAGCAATAATTTTAAATACGTGCTAATAATTCTTTTTATTAATATTCTGAGTTCCTAAGCACAGAGAAAGAATCTCACAGGATCTCAGTAAATGAAGAATTCAAATGTTTTAGGAATACATGTATTATAAGTAAGGGAATGGACCATAGTTCATTTTTGTGTATGAAAGACTATAACTAGCGTCTTGTTGGTGTTTACTATTACTGGCTTCTTGCTGGATTCCACCTAGCAGTCTCTTTGTTTCCTGGAATAGATGATCTCAGAATGCTTCAGGAATCACAATGCTGATTTTCTTTTCTTTGTGTACGTGTAGCAGTGAACTGTGTGGTAACACAGTCTTTCCTAAGTTCGTAGTTGAGGATTTTAAGCAGTCAGTAAAGACAGAAAATTAAAGGAGAGAAAATCCAGAGCAAGCTGTTCAAAACTAATCAGCAGGAAATTATGTAAACGTAATTAACTAGGGCATCAAGGGAAGGGCTGTGGAGTGTAATGAAATTTTTTAGAAATGAGGCAAAGCAGCCAAACTAAAACAGGGTTAGTTGAAGTGTTCCCAAAAGGTGGGGAGGGAATATCCTCGCTGCACAGGGAGCACTGCTGGACCTCATGCCTTATTTTTGGCTGTGAATCTCTGTGTCATGAGCCTCAGGGGGGTAGTATACAAGGAGAGTTTGGAGCTGAATGAACCAAAAAAAGAAAAATAAAGAGTGGCTTGCACTGTTTATTGGATGATGTTCATACAGTAAAATGGAGACTGAAATACAGAGCTTATGGTCCAGCTGCAAGCCTCTGACCTTCCATTTACAAATGAGCCAAAATGATTATCAAGGATTTAGGGGAAATTTATAAATCTCAGATCTAGGTAGACCAGATGGAGAAAGATTTGAAGGTTCCCTGTCTAGAGTTCACTTCAGTTCAATTTTAAATATATTTATTGAACACCTGTTCTATTAAAGGTAATGTGTGAATGCTGCAGGAACAGATAGCTAAGTAAGGCACTCCATTGCCCTGTAAGAGCTTACAATCTATTATGGGGAATGAGACAAGCACACAGATAATAAGCATAGCAGGCAGTGGTGCAAAATAATGTGCCGATGATGGAAGACTCCTAAATGCCTCTCTCTAGTCCCGTCTTCTCTTCTGAGCCCCAGATCTGAATAGTCAGCTGCCTGTTGGACCTCTCCCACCAGCTTTTGAGTTGAGAAAGAAATGTAAACTTTCAGGTTGTGATTACTTCAAAGGTAGATTTAGAAACCTAGACACACAAAAAAATGAAGTGTTTCTTCAAAGCTATCATTTATTTTGTTGTAAATGTAGAATTCAGATGTTTTAGGAATACATGGGAAATTTGTTACATATACATGTACAATACCATGTACACACAAACTCTTTATGAAGAGGACAAACTCTCTAAAATACAGTATGATCAAATTTTAGAAGATAATGCATATATGAATTCTACATTTAAAAATTGTTTGGAAATTCAAACGAAATTATCTAAAGGAGATATAAAATTTTATTTGGTTATTCCTTTATTTGTGACCTCAGTCACATGCTTTAAAAAAATTGTTTAATTGTGGTAAAATATATTTGACATTAAATTTAACATTTTAACCATTTTTAGGTGTGAATTAAGATCATTCACATTGTTGTGCTAATGTCACCACCATCCATCCTCAGAACTTTTTCATTCTCCCAAACTGAAACTGTGTACCCATTAAATAATAACTCCCCATTCTGTTTTCTGTCTCTGTGATTTTAACTACTCTAGGTACCTCATGGAAATGGAATCATACAGTATTTGTCCTTTTGTGTTTGGCATATTTCGCCTAGCACAATGTTATCAAGGTTTATCCATCTTGTGGCATCTGTCAGAATTTCCTTCTTTTTAAAAGCTGAATAATATTCCATTTCCTTCCCTTTTAAGGCTGAATAATATTCCATTGTATGTACATACCACATTTTGTTTATCTATTCATCAGTCAGTGGACATTTGGGTTGTTTCTGCCATTTGGTTATTGTGAATAATATTGCTGTGAACGTGGGTATACAAATATCTGTTCAATTTTCTGCTTTCAGTTCTTTTGGGTATAAACCCAGAAGTGCAATTGCTGGATCATAGGAGTATAGTTACTCCAGCTGGGCTTTTTCCTCCTCTAAGAGACAGGGTCTTGCTATGTTGCCCAGGCTGGCTTTGAACTCCTGGGCTCAAGGGATCCTCCCACCTCAGCCTCCCAAGTAAGTAGTACTCCAGCGTGTGCCACTGCACCTGGCTCAATTGCTGGATCATATGATAATTCTGTGTTTAATTTTTTGAGGAACTGCCATATAATTTTCCATAGTAGCTGTACCATTTTATGTTCTCATCAGCAATGTGCAAGAGTTCTAATTTCTCTACATCCTCACTGACATTATATTCTGGTTTTTTTTAGATAATAGTCATCCAAATGGGTGTGAAGTGGTATCTTATTATAGTTTTGATTTGCATTTCCCTAATGATTAGTGATGTTGATCATCTTTTCATGTGCTTATTGGCCATCTGTTTATCTTCTTTAGAGAAATGTCTATTCAAGCCCTTTCCCCATTTTTTAATTGAGTTTTTTTGTTGTTGTTGAATTGTAGGAGTTCTGTATATATTCTGGATATCAATCATTTATATGCGATTTGTAAATATTTTCTCCCATTTCATGGGTTGCCTTTCACTCTGTTGATAGCATCCTTTGTTAATTTTGATAAAGTCCAATTTATCTGTTTGGTTTTGTGGCCTTTGCTTTTGGTGTCATAACCAAGAAATCATTGCCAAATCCAATGTCATGAAGATTTTTCCCTGTATTTTCTTTGAATTTTATACTTTTGGCTCCTATGTTACAGATCTTTGATTCATTTTGAGTTACTTTTTATATATAGTGTAATATAAGGATCCAAGTTCATTCTTTTGCACATGGATATCCCAACACCATTTGTTGAAAAGGCTGCCCTTTACCCGTTAAATGGTCTGGGCAATCTCGTTGAAAAATCATTTAACCATATATACAAGTGTTTATTTCTGGGCTTTCTATTCTATTCCTTCGGTCTACATGTCTGTCCTTATGCCAATATAGTATGACATTGTTTTGATCACTGTAGCTTTGCAGTAAATTTTGAAATCAGGAAGTGTGAGATGTCAACCTTATTCTTTTCTCTTCTTTCTTTTTTTTTAAGACAGGATTTTGCTCTGTTGCCCTGGGTAGAGTGCAGTGGAACAATCATAGCTCATTGCAGTCTCGAACTCCTGGGCTCAAGCAATCCTCCTGCCTCAGCCTCCTGAGTAGCTGGGACTACAGGCACGTGCCATGACACCCAGCTATTAATAATTTTTCTATTTTTTGTAGAGATGTGTCTCACTCTTCCTCAGGCTATCCTTGAACTCCTGGCCTCAAGCAATCCTCCCACCTTGGCCTCCCAAAGTGCTAGGATTACAGGTGTGAGCCACAGTGCCTGACCAGGTTCTTCTTTTTCAAGGTGGTTTTGATTATTTGGGGTCCTTGAGATTCTATATGAGTTTTAGTACAGTGACATACTTTTACTTGTGGTCTTTGAAATAATTTATAGGAAGTCCTCTGATATTTTTACGTAAAGACCACTTTTGAGGTAATCATCTCTAGCTCATCTTAGTTTAGGGTGAATGACAGGGTCTGATAATTTAAGCCAATATAGGGCTACATGGTATTCTTAAAACCCTTAGGAAAAAAAGGTTATAGGATATAGGATTTGGAAAAGATATTTTATTTCTACAGAAAAAGGGGGAAACCACATTTAAAAAAGTTATCCATGCCTTTTGACTTTAAAAAAAATTTGGTTGGAAAATACTCATCTATTCAGCATTTGCCCTTAGAGAAGAATTTAGATTGACCCTCCCCCATTCTCAATAATCTTACTTTTGTTTTACAAATGGATAAGCTTGGGGAATTTTATATCACATGCATGTAACATACAAGTTACGAAAAATAATCCAAATCTTCAGGGCACTACCTTTTGTTGTTTAAGGATACATAAATCACGATAGCTTTTCATTTTTTTTTTTTTTGGAGAGAAAGTCTGGCTCCATTGCCCAGACTGGTGTGCAGTGGTGTGATCATAGCCTGCTGCAACCTTGAACTCATGGGCTCAAGCAGTCCTTGTGTCTCAGCCTCCCGAGCAGCTAAGACTATAGGCACAGCAAACTTTTTTATTTTTTGTAGAGATGAGGTCTCATTATGTTGCTCAGGCTGGTCTCGAACTCTTGGCGTCAAGCTATCCTCCTGCCTCAGCCTCACAAAGTGCTGGAATTACAGGCGTGAGCCACTTTGCCCAGCCTGTAATAGCTTTTAGATAAGTCTTTCTCCTCTTTATGAACTTCGTGAAATCTAGCACAGTTACTCTCCATAGCAGATGTTTTATAATTGTTTTTCAATTAAATTTTTACAATAAGAATTTTGTATCTATTTTTTCCCTCAATCTTTGAAAGAACTTTTCTTACTTAATACATCCGCTTTTCTTTCTCATCTATTCAAAGGCAAGGGGCTTACTAAGTTTGTTAGTGATCACAATTTTTTGTGTTTTCTAGACTCAGTTTTATCATTACTCATTAATGGCAATTATTACTGGTATTACTGATGGTTTCTTCTGCATATAAAAGCAATATGTATTCTTTATAGAAAATTTTGGGAATATAAAAAAGAAAATTTTAATTACCCATATCCCACAATGCCAGAGATAGTCATTGGTAACATTATTGGTATATTACTTGGTAGTCTTTTTCCTTTGTATATATGTATTTGTGTGTATGTGTGTGCACATGTATGTAAACACAAAGTTAAGTCTGGCACATAGTAACTGTTTAATAAAGATTTGTTGAATATTATTGGGTATGGTAAAATGCATCCTTTTTAAAAATAGCTGCATAGCATTCTCTCATGGGTGTAGCACAATTTATTTAACCAAATTCCTGCTGTTGAACCATTAGGTTTTATTTTCTATAAAAAACAGAATGATTTTTCTATTATAAATACTTTTGAGATGAACATTTGTATTTATAAATATTTATGTATGCATTTGATTATTTCTTTAAAATAAGTGCCCATAAGTAGAATTACTGAGTTAGAGGTTATGGGCATTGTAAGGTTTTGGCACATACTGTCAGAATGCCCAGTATAAAAGTTGTCCAAGTATAGTGTTGCCTTTCTAAATTTTGCCAATTTGATACATCACAATGATCTCTTATAGTTTCTTTTTGTAACCTCTTAGAGTTTTGATTCATATTTTTGACCGTTAATGCCATTGAACAGTTTCCCCATGTATTTAAGAACATTTTAAAGAAATGCCCATTTCTTTGTTAATAATTTTTCTCACAAACAAATAAAACCTCAAGCTGCTCCAGTAATACTTCCTTCCCAGAATAGTATACCATAGCTCATGAGAAGAACAGGAAAAATAATTGGTTTTGTATGTCTCAGCTAAGTTTCTTTGATTTACATGAACATTAAGCCACAATGGATAATGACAGTTCATTCCTAACATGCATTCAGTTACCCATTGACATGGATATGTCATAACCTGTCATCCTTGGCTTTCAGATTTCCCCAGGAGAAATGTACCAGAAGAGTGGGCAAAAGAAATGTTTTCTGGGGAAAGTATCAAGGCAAGAATGTTGTGATTTCAGACATCACATTTCCCTATGGCAGTCTATATCCACGAGCAAATCTGTGCTAGCCAAGCAGATGAATGTGACATTTCTGAGAGTACATGTGATGGCTGAATTGAGATTTCTGGTGACAGCTGGAGACCACTCTGAGATCCCTATTTCTGGACATCTCAGGCTGAGAGATGACTATAAGAGTTGTCATTTTAAGTACAGAGACCAGGAAACCTCTGTACTTGTTCACAGAGCTTTTCATTTATCCAAGTATTTTCCTCTGCCTTATGTTCTCACAAGCTCCTCCTCTCATATCAGGGGAGTGAATAATTGAATCTGAATAGTTATTTGGTTTTCAAGTTGGAAAGGAACTTCTATAGGAAAATGGGTCAAATGGATAATGGGCGGGAGAAGCAACTCAGAATGCTTCCAATGGATGCATACATGTTTTCTTTGATATGCTAGATCCTAAGTGAAAGGAAAGTACTCTCTAAAATAAGGGGATATACCCTGTATTTATACTATCATCTAAGTATTTACAATGAAGTGTTTTTTTATTGTAAGAGTCAAAAAGGTTGGGACAAGACTCACTTAAATTGAGAGGGCAAACACTTATTCTTTTATGATGGAAATAGAGGCTAATAAACTTACATCCTCCTTTAATATCTATAATAAACTATGACCATTTAAGGGATGAGCTTATCTTGTTAGAAGCAACTTATTTTTCCTTTAAAACTGGCACCACTTTAGAATTTGCAGTTGAGGTCTGCTTGGCTAAGACCTCATTTCCCACCCAATTCTTTAAAATTGTTGATCTCTAAGCCAGGGAGATAATGTTTTCTGGGTCTATGTTTGATGGGTCTGTATCAAACCGGCAATGTCTAGAAACCCTCCAAGACCTGCGTGATTTTTTTTTTTTTTTAGAGATTTATTATTTAGAAGGAAGAAGCAAATGTGTTCTATTTTATACTATTCAGAGCCAAAGAATCACCCATTTCCCTTGGGAGTCCCTTGTACTAAGAGGGACCTGGACAGAGAGAGGCTCTGACGGCTGCTCATCACCTTGGGCTGCTCCATCCCTGGCTTCATTTCGGCCTGCAGCTCAGAGGAACCCACCACTGTTTCCTTACTGCTTAGGATATAAGTAACCAGGGCTCTGAAATATAGACCTAGCAAATGCCTGCAGATGGTGCATCATTATGAAAAGAAGGCAGGAGGTATTGTGCCCTCTGTGAGGAAGTTTTAAAAGTTTCTTTTTAAAAAATTGATATGGAATATTTTATAAAAGTTTCTTATATCAACTAACTTCCCCATTAACAAGTAAATAGACCTTCCATATAGCAGCTGGAAGGTACCTAAGTGATCATCTCCTTTATTGGACTGTGGGTGTGGACTTCTCAATGGTGTCCTTATAACCCCTAAGACCTAGTGGAAAACCTGGCACAGGTGAGCACACAGTAAATATTAGCTGAAAAAATAATTCAACGATCTAGCTCTGTGATTTCCATTTTTTCCCCTGCCAAAGATCTTTTAAGTTATTTCTTTTTCCTATGGCCTCCATATTTCAAAAGATTTATTATTCTTCATTAATTAAATAATAATTCATTTGTTTCCTAATTTTATTGACCAAAACCAACCAGGACTTCTGGTCAATATGAGAAAATCATGGTTGATTAGTGCCGTAATTTCAGTTCAGAAAAAAAATCTGACATATTATTTAGCTTGTGTAGCAAATAAGCTATTTGAAATAAAAATAACTTCTATGCCCAATTATTACTCTGGGGTGGAGGTCTCCTATGAATCTGAGCACTAAGATTAAAAATCAGCAATCTTGGGCAGGGTGTGGTGGTTCATGCCTGTAATCCTATCATTTTGGGAGGCTGAGGTGGGAGGAGGAGGATTGCTTGAGGCCAGGAGTTCCAGACCAGCCTGAACACCAGAAAGACCCTATCTCTACAAAAAATAGAAAAATTAGCCAGGTGTGGTGGTATGTGCCAGTAGTCCCAGCTGCTTGGGAGACTGAGGCAGGAGGATCACTTGAGCCAAGGAGTTTGAGGTTTCAGTGAGCTATAATGATTCCACTGTACTCTAGCCTGGGTGACACAGCAAAACCCTGTCTCAAAAAAAAAAAAAAAAAAAATCAGCGATCTTGTCTAAACCACTCATTTTACAGGTAAACATACTGATGCTTGAGAAGGTAAGGTGAAATGACTTACCTGTAAAGCTGAACTGATTAATTCCCACTTCCCAATTTAGAAATTTAAAGTGTAATAGGATAGGTATATAGGCTAGAGCTTGGAGGATATTCTAGAATGAGGCCTTAGGTTCCTGGCTCCTGTTTAAGAATAGATGGTGTCTGGATTATGGCTGACTAGGATAGATTTTATAGATAGAATCCCATTTTAGCAAATACTGTATTATCTCACATCTAGTTATATATAGTACCCTTACATGGATATGTAATGAGCTAGCTCACAGTTCATACTGTTTTATTGTTGTAAACTTCAAAATTCTACCAGATTAAAAAAATTTCATATGAATACGTGTCATAGAGGACTTGTTTGTTCTCTGGGAAGGATGTGGGAACACCCTCCTTGTGGCACCAGGAGAGGGAATGGCTTGAGGGCACATATTACCAACTCGAGATCAGGACAAGGGCAGCCATTAGAGGGTGACCCTTGTGGACAGTGGGGTCAGCCTTTGTAAGGCCAATAAAGGAAACCAGAGATAAAACCATGAGAGCAAGGTCAAGGATTTGAAGATTCCCATGTCCATGATGTTTTGCATTTTTACTATTATTAACATGTCAGTGTGGTATAATAGATGGCCAATAAAATTTGATTGTTCCAAAAAAAATTACAAGTCCCTATCTATTTGGCAGATAATCTTCAAGTCAGTATTTTAATCCCTTTGCTACAGCATTTATGGACAATAGTTATATTCAAACACCTATATTACTAATAAACTGAGGTGTTTTGGCTGAATATTATGTTTGTGTTTATACACATATGTTTTTGTGTGCAGAGTTGCTGAAAAGTTCAAGAAATGGAATTTGAAACTCTAGGACAGGCAGATGTAAGGAAAATCATGCAATGGCAAGAGGAATACTAAGATTTACCTAAAAGATGAGCTTTTACTATTTTTTTTCTTGAATTTATTTTTTATTTTATTTTTTTTAGAGACAGGGTCTTGCGCTATTGCCCAGGCAGGAATACAGTGGCACGATCGTAGCTCACTGCAGGCTCGAATCCTAGGCTCGAATGATCCTTCTGCCTCAGCTTCCCAAGTAGCTGGGACTATAGGTACATGATATCATGCCTGGCTTTTTTTTTTTCTTTTGGTAGAGATGCAGTCTCGCTATCGCCCAGGCTGTTCTTGAACTCCTGGCCCCAAGTGATTATCCTGCCTCAGCCTTCCAAAGTGCTAGGATTATAGGCATGAGCTACCACACCTGGCCCAAAAATTTTTATTGAGGTG
The DNA here is from genome assembly GCA_004363605.1 of Indri indri. Lineage (NCBI taxonomy): Eukaryota > Metazoa > Chordata > Mammalia > Primates > Indriidae > Indri > Indri indri. The sequence goes on along the minus strand of RJWJ010021707.1, from coordinate 12,483 downwards.
TAATTTATAGGTAATAAGAAGCACAGATTTTTTTGCTGGTAAAAATTTGGCGTAGTTTTATCTTTGAAAGTGACAGTATCTGCCATCTAGAATCATAAACCAATTAGTGGAATGAAGTTCTTCCAACCTGAGCACAGTCCTCACGTGGACTTTAATGTGACCTACAGGAATATAGCCTGGTAAGTTCTGGTGTCCTACAAAAGCGAAAAACAGAGCTTTCCCCTGGAAGATTTTATAATGGAGGTAAACAGTACCCAATTTTAAAGCCTTTTAAAGCCAGTTAAATTGTCTGTAACAGAAAATTTCCGTAATAATCTTTATTCTTTTTTTCACCTCACAAGAGCAAGGTAGTCTAAGCTGTGTTTCACAATCTCTAAATTAATACAGTAGAATCATTCAATCACTATTATGACAAGCAGCAAGAAGGTACAAATGTTTACAGGGTGATGTGGAGTGGGTTCTTTTTCCATCAGGCGGTCCCAACACACTGAGAGGCTCTTTGTTTGACTGTTATATGTCACACTTAGAACTCTCAGGTTTTAGAATCTTTAAAAGAGAACTTAGGAGGTCAGTAGTCCAAAGCATGTTTTCTGTTTGTACAATCAGAACCCTTAAGAATATCTTAAAAGTTTTTAAAAATCCAGCATCAATAGTAAGGAAGCAATTTTTTCATATAAGCATTTGTGTATATAGTGGAATATTGAAAGTTTTTTAATGTTTTCCTCATTACTAAGAATATGATCAGTGTGCCTTGATTAATAACAATGATTCAAATGTAGTTTCACAGGCTGAAATGATGGATCAGAGCCAAAAGATGACATTAAGCATAAACAAACATAAAACCCTCAACTTAGTTTCCAAGAATCAATTCTGGTTATACAATAGCATTTCGTGGGAAAAGACCCCAAAGTTTTATGAGCTCACCATAAAGCAAGGTGGTAAAACATTAGCCCTGGGCCAGGTGCAGTGGCTCATGCCTGTAATCCTAACACTCTGGGAGGCCGAGGCCAGGGAGGATTGCTTGAGCTCAGGAGTTCCAGAACAGCCTGAGCAAGACCCCATATCTACAAAAAATAGTAAAATTAGCTGGGTGTGGTGGTGCGCACCTGTGGTCCCAGGTTCTCAGGAGGCTGAGAATGGGGAATCACTTGAACCCAGGAGTTTGATGTCGCAGTGAGCTATGATGATACCATTGCACTCTACCCAGGGCAACAGAATGAGACTCTGTCTCAAAAAAAAAAAAAAAAAAAACAAAAAAAAAACAAAGAAGAAAGCCCTAAATGTTTCTATTAGATTGTATTACATAGGGAGTTTTAAAGTACACTTGTTGCCAGAACTTTAGTTTTGTGTTCTATTCTGGGCATCCGATCGGGATGTTAACCAACCAGGACATACTCAGAGGAAGGCAGCAAGGAGATGAGGGGACTGAAAACTGCCTGGGAGGATGAATCAGAATAACTGGGCAAAGACAAAGGTAAAGTCATAGCCTTGCCTCTGGGGGAAAGGAACCTGAGAGATTATTTGATCAGAAACCCTAACTTGCAAGTTGAGGAAACAGGCTCAGAGAGCTGTATCCTGGGTCACATGTCCAGACAGGAGCAGACTAAAGACTAGTTTCCGTATGTGCCAGATGATGAGATAGCAGGTGCCAAAATGTGACAGACAAGACATTTTTTCATAGTTTGAAAAGGCAGAACCAAGACTAATGTTTAAAGGTTAAAGCGATTTGAGACAAAAATGGAAAGAACTACTTTCTGGCTATTATGGCTGCCTAACGGAATAAATTACCTCGAAAAGTACCTATTGCCTAGGTATGTTTGAGTAAAAGTTGGATAGGATGTTGGGAATGTTGTTTAGATGATTCCTTTTGTGCAGAAGAGGTTGGAATACATAAGCTAATTGTTACTATTATAGCCCTTTTTATTGCTTATAATAGCTGACATTTATTGAATACTTGTAAGTGATATATATATACATACATATATAATGTCTTTGATTCTCATCATGCATGAGGATTCTCATTATGTAAGACAGAGCCACTTGTCTTGCCGAAGGTTGCATAGTTAATAATTGCTGAGGTGGGATTCAAATCCAGGCAGTCTGGCTCCAGATCCAGTTTTGCTAATTTCTGTGCTACAGTTGGCCCTAACTTCAGTTCTCTAGCTCAAGAATGGATCTCTAGATCCATTCTTTTATGATTGATAGCATTCTTTTTTTTTTTTTTACACTGGATGCAAAGTTGATCTAAGATATTTGAAAACTTTGGTTTAGCAGTGGCAAGGGTTTATAGCATTCTTGAACAGAAGGAGTCTCTTAGTAAGGGGGCCTATTTTGATTTGGGGGTCTAGTTTCTTACGGGTTTCAGGTGTCACGAATGTGCCCTTCCAAGGCACTTATGCCATCACAGTCCTTGAGAATAAATCCTCTGGAAATTGTTAGCCATTTATAGTTCCTGAGCCATTTCAATAATGGTAGAAGTTATATTAAATTACCATTTATCGTTAAAAGACTTTGTGTTCCCAAATCTCCTCACTTTATATATATTTTTTAAAATTCTCTTTAGTAGTTATTATAATCCCCTTATTATGAATGTGAAAACTGCATGTCAGATTTCAGTTTGGCTTGCCTCCAGCTCAACCTGAGCTATGTTTTATTTTTTTTATTTTTATTTTTTTGAGACAGAGTCTTGCTCTGTTGCCTGGGCTAGAGTGCCGTGCCGTCAGCCTAGCTCACAGCAATCTCAAACTCCTGGGCTCAAGCAATACTTTTGCGTCAGCCTCCCGAGTAGCTGGGACTACAGGCATGTGCCACTATGCCCGGCTAATTTTTTCTATATATTTTTAGTTGTCCAGCTAATTTCTTTCTATTTTTAGTAGAAACGGGGTCTCGCTCTTGCTCAGGCTGGTCTTGAACTCCTGACCTCGAGCGATCCTCCCGCCTTGGCCTCCCAGAGTGCTAGGATTACAGGTGTGAGCCACCACACCTGGCCCCGAGCTATTTTTTAAATTAAACTTTTTAAAATAATTGTAGATTTATATGCAGTTGTAGGTAATAATACAAAGAGATCCTATGTACCTTTTACCCAATTTCCCCCATGATAACATCTTGTAAAACTGTAGCACAATAAACCAAGATGTTGGCATTGATACGGTCAAGATACAGAACATTTCCACCACCACAGTGATCCCTCCTTTTGTTCTTCCTCCCTCTCTCTCTCACCCTTCCATCCCTGACACCTGGCAACCCCTAATCTTTTCTCTTCTATAATTTTGTCATTTCAAGAATGTTATATAAATGGAATCATACTATATATAAACTTTGGGGTTTTTTTTTCACTTAGCATAATTCTTGGAGGTTCATCTAGGCTATTGAGTATATCAATAATTTGTTTCTTTTTATTGCTGAGTAGTATTCCGTGGTATAACACAGTTTGTTTCACCATTACCCATTAAAGCAGTGGTCCCCAACCATTTTAGCATCAGAGACCAGTTTCACCGACAACAATTTTTCCATGGACCTGGGGCAGGGAGGGGATGGTTTTGGGATAATTCAAGCACATTACATTTATTGTGCACTTTATTTCTATTATTATTACATTGTAATATATAATGAAATAATTATACAACACAGCATAATGCAGGATCAGTGGGAGCCCTAAGCTTGTTTTCCTGCAACTTGGCCCCATCTGGGGGTGATGGGAGACAGTGACTGATCTGACAGAAGGCAGAGCTCAGGCAGTGATGTGAGCAGTGGCGAGTGGCCGTAAATACAGATGAAGGCCCAGGGCTGGGGGCTGCTCACCCCTGCTGTGCGGTACTGGTCCACAGCCAGGGGTTGGGGACTGCAGCATTAAAGTACATCTAGATAGTTTCCAGTTTTAAACTACTATGAATAAAGCTGTTATGAACATTTGTGTAAAGATTTTTGTGTGAACATAGGTTTTCATCTCTCTGGGATAAATGCCCAAAAGTGTAACTGCTAGTTACGTGGTAGTTTCATGTTTAGTTTTGTAAGAAATTGCCAAACTGTTTCCCAGAGTGGCTGTACCATTTTACATTCCCACCAACAATATATGAGTAATCTAGTTTCTTTGCATCTTTGCCAGCATTTGGTGTTACCGCTATATTTCATTTTAGCCATCCTGATAGGCGTGTAGTGGTATCTCGTGGTTTTAATGAGCTAATGGCAAATGATGTTGAACATCCTTTCATGTGCTTATTTGCCAGCTATGTATCCTCTTTGGTGAAATGTCTCTTCATGTCTTTTGCCTGTTTTCTAATTGGATTGTTTGTGTTTTTATTGTGGGGTTTTGAAGGAGTCTGGGCTTTTTTAAGATATCAATTTCAGGAGTGTGCTGTTCATTCTTTGACTTTGCCATCCCCGCCTTCCCTACCCTGCTTGTGGTAACCTACACAGTCTGACCCGTGTGACTTATAGCCTGAGAAAGTCATAATTCCACTCTGAATAGATCTAGAACAAAATGCAGGTCATCTAAACTCACTGCTGCCTAGTGAGTTCTTTAAAAAAAGATATAGTTCACATCTCATAAAATTCACCTTTTTAATTATACAAATCAGTGGTTTTTAGTATATTCACAAAGTATCGTGTAACCGTCACCACTTTGTAATTCCAGACATTTTCTTCATGGCAAAAAAGCAATCTCATACCTGTTAGCAGTCACTCTACATTCCCCCATTCTCCCATCCCCTTTTCCCCTGGAAATCTCTAATCTACTTTCTGTCTCTATGGACTTGCCTATTCTGGGCATTTCATATAAATGGAATCCTACAATATGTGACCCTTCATGTCTGGCTTCTTTTACTTACCATAATGTTTTAAAGATTCATCCATATTATAGCATATATTAGTACTTCATTTTTATGGCTGAATAATACTCCATTATATGGATATCCCACATTTTATTTACCCACTCATCGGTTGATGGACATTTAAGTCGTTTCTACTTTTCAGTTACTGTGAATAATGCTGCTAAGAACATTTGTGTATGAGATTTTGTGTGGACATGTGTTTTCATTTCTCTTGGGTATATACCTAGGAATGAACTTCATTGCTGGGTTATATGGTATCTACATTTTACTGTTTGAGGAAATACCAAACTGTTTCTCAAAATGGCCATGTCATTTTATATTCCCACTGGCAGTGTGTGAAGGTTTCAGTTTCTTCACGCCTTTGTTATTTCAGCTACACTTGTTATTTTTTATTATGGACCTTGTGTTTTCGATTATGATCATCCTAGTGGGTAAGTGGTACCTCACTGTGGTTTTGATTTACATTTCAATAATGATTAAGGATGTCGAGCATCTTTATGTGCGCTTGTTGGCCATTTATATTTCTTTTGGAGAAATATCTATTCAAATTGTTTTCCTATTTTTAAATTGGATTATTTGTTTTTTCATTGTTGACTCGTAAGAATTCCTTATATATTCTGGATACTAAACATTTATCAGATACAAGGTTTGCAGGTATTTTCCCCCATTCTGCGTCTTGTATTTTTACTTTCTTGATGGTATCTGCTGTCATCTGAATGTTGGTGTTCCCCCAAATTTCATATATTGGAATCTTAATCCCCGATGCTGTAGTATTAACAGGTAGGGCCTTTAGGAGGTAATTAGGTCATGAGGGCTCCACCATCATGAATGGGACTAGTGCCCTTGTAAAAGAGACCCAAAGGAGCTTATCCCTCCCTTCCACCATGTGAGGATGCAGCAACAAGGCATAATCCATGAGGAACAGGCCCTCACCAGACACCATATCTGCTGGCATCTTGGTCTTGGACTTCCCAGCCTCCAGAACTGAGCAATAAATTATAGCTGTTTATAAATTACCCTGTCTATGGTTATTTTGTGACAACACCCTGCATAGGCTAAGTCAGTGTCCTTTGAAACACAAAGGTTTTTCAATTTTGAATAAGAGCATTTTAGCCATGTTTTTCTGTGGTTACTTTTGCTTGAGGTGTCTTAGCAATAGTTTAATCAATACTTTTTTATTCATCATTTCACCCCCCTCGGTGTCTTTTCTAAGTGCTCCCCACTCACAGCAAGTACCTAGTCTCTGCCTACTTCCCTTACTCTGTGCAGATGAACTTGCCTCCTACTTTCTGAGAAAATTGTTTGCCATAAATTCCTCAACTCCCTTGGCCTTAACTTCATACATTTTTATTATTTTCACTCTTTTTTCTCTTATCATACTCTCTTTTGATGTATAAAATTTTCTTCTTCCTTTTTAAAATGAATACCTCCACCTGGTCCATTCCATCTCTTCTTCTTGGACTTTAATTCAGTGATGGGCCTTTCTCTCCCCACTGACATCAGTAATAGTTCCTTCTCTCTAGTCTTTTTTTCTGAGTTGATGTACTCTCAGTCTCTGTTGCGGCTTTAAGGAAAAAGAATGGAGAGAGTGTTTTGCCCACTTGTATTTTTCCTTTAACCCTGCGGTCCCCAACCCCCAGTGCCAGTCTGCAGCCTGTTAGGAACTGGCTGCACAGCAGGAGGTGAGTAGTGGGTGAGCAAGCGGAGCTTCATTGGTATTTTCAGCTGCTCCCCGTCAGTTGCATCACCTGGGCTCCGCCTCCTGTCAGACCAGCGGTGGCATTAGATTCTTACAGGAGCACAAACCCTACTGTAAACTGAGCATGCGAGGGGTCTAGGTTACATGCTCCTTATGGGAATCTAATGCCTGATGATCTGAGGTGGAGCTGAGGCAGTGATGCTAGCGCTGGGGAGCGGCTGCAAATACAGATTATCATTAGCAGAGAGGTTTGCACAATAAATGTAGTGTGCTTGAATCATCCAGCAACCATCCCCCCTACACCTGTTCGTGGAAACATTGTCTTCCATGAAACTGGTCCCTGGTGCCAAAAAGGGGTGGGAACCACTGCTTTAACCTACCAGTTTCTTTGACTACTTCCCCTTTACTTTTTTTTTTTTTTTTTTTTTTTTTTTTAGACAGGGTCTCACTCCATTGCCTGGGCTAGAGTGCAGTGGTGTCATCATAGCTCACTGCAACCTCCAATTCCCTGGTCAAGTGATCCTCCTGCCTCAGCCTCCCAAGTAGCTGAGACTACAGGTGCACGCCACCAGGCCCAGCTAATTCTTCCGGTTTTTTGTAGAGATGGTGTCTTGCCCTTGCTTAGGCTGGTCTTGAACTACTGGCCTCAAGCAGTCCTCCTGCCTCAGCCTCCCAGAGTGCTAGGATTACAAGTGTGAGTCCCCTTTACTTTTAATCTTGAAAAAGCTGTTTCACTTCATCTAAAATATTGTAGTAACCCTCTCAGTGGTCTCCAAGTCCAGTCTCTCACTTTGACTCATGTTCCACACTTTCCATCAGATGAATCTTACCAAAGTGAAGTTCGTATCATGTAACTCTCTTGCCCAAAAACTTTTGATGACTCATTTAATACAGAGTTATCTATAGGACTCCCCAGCCTAGTTTTCAAAGCCTTTCATGACATGTTCTGTCAATTCTAACAGATCTAGACAACTCACTCCTCCCTGATTACCTTTCCCCACTAGTTTTCTTCATAATACCTGCTTCTAGAATGCCTATCTTCCTTCAACTCTTCCTGTAGAAATTCAGTGTAAAACTTAAATGCCTCAGTCTCTTTAATTATCTCCTCCCCCTTCCACCAGAGGGCACTATCCAGTCTTTAAATCCCTATCACACTGCAAACTTCTATGTGGCCCTTATTATTCTATCTTGTTTTATAACTTTCTAAAGTAGGTTATAAGCTCTCTGAAAGCAGATTCTAGTAGCTTATCCATCTCTGGACCTTCCTCAGCAACCATTTCAGGGCTTTTTAGGTCTAGGAGGTATTTCTTGAATTGATTTCTTGAATCGAGTGTTTCTTGAATTGTTTTGATTTGAATTGAAAAGAAGAACCTAGGCACCCACATCCTTGGAGAAAAATGTGGAAAAGATAAGGCAGAAAACATGGAGTAGACAGTGGTAGCTGAAGCTGAGAAGGAAATTTATGCTTTAGCTTTACAGCCAATCACAACATCTGGAGATCAAAACCTCATTTTTCTGAATGTGAGTTTTGTTTTTGAAAACTAATCCATGCTTAGCAGATTTACTCTGTTCTTGACACTAAGGTTTAAAAACAAGTGGAACTGGTTGAGTGAAATGATGTAAAGTCACCTTAGCTGACAAACTGTATCATCTGTTCTGAATGAAGGCCCTAGAATTGTTGTGAAGGATGTCATCATATTCACCTTCCAGTTATGGAGAAAGTAATAGGTTGCAGGAACTTCATAAACTACAAAGTACTGTGTATAAGTTGACCTTTAAAGTTTGAAAATATTTCTTACAAAATGTAGGTTAGTTTATATGCTTGTATACTATTGGCAGCTGTTTGGTGGGCAGGGGTGGTCTCTCAACTGGCTCTTTAAGGATGAGTGGGTCATGAAATCATTATTGCGACCAAAATCAGTGTACACTCAAGGATAAACCCAATCCCAAATTTTTATATTAAACAGTCTTAAGTCAACCTGTATATTAGATGGTATTTACACCTCCATTATATGCGTAGTGTTATTAACTCTGTTGAGTATTCAAATAAGATAAATGGATTAAATAGTTACCTGTTTGGGTTTGGTGGCTGAGAAGTGATTTTGTTTTTATTAATTTTTAGGTCTGAATAGGAAAGCGATAGTCTTCATTATTTTATCCTTCCTTTTGTGCTGTTTGAATTGATTTCTAAGTTGTAAGGTCTTGAAAGCTGGGAAACTGCCATATATTTTTTGTAAACTCTAGTCCTAACAGGACCCCTTTAGTATTATAATTATTTAATAATACTAATAAGGATCATCCCTAATATTTATTGAGTGCTTACTAAAGGGTAGGCACTGTGTTAAATACTGTCATTATTTGTTTTAATTCTCAGGGCAACTCTATGAGATATTTAAAAGAAGAAAATAAGACTGAAATAATTTGCTAAAGTCACATACTACGTAAGTGGCTGAGCGAAGATTGGAACCCAGACATTCTGACTCTGCGGCCTATGCTCTTAACCACTATACCATCTTCTTTAATAAATGTGCATTTTCAATGATGCTAATTAGAACCCGGCTGTGCACATGGCATATGTGCAGTGACATCCTATGTTTTTATTGTGTAATGTACCCAGGATACTATGAGCTCGCAGCTGGTGTCCATTAATGATAATGGTGTGGGAATTCAGAAATAATTTCCAGAGCATCCTGGGTACAAGGCAATACATAATTTTCATTATTCAGTGATCTTTAAATTCTGGGTATTAAAAGGGATTTGTTGGATAACCAAAATAGTTTTTTTATTTTTCTAAAAGTTGGATTTGAAATAGAAGTCATGTAAGACTATAGTGTGCCTTCTGATATTATTTCAGTAGGATTTTTTCCACTTTTATCTCTTCTATGCTCCTCTTAAAGAAGAGGTAGAGGCAACATCTTACTCTCTAAGCTTTTCCTTATGATATCATCAAATTTCTTGGATGAGAAAAATAAATATAAGTTTAAAGACTTTCTAAGGAACTTTCAAGTAAACTCTTCAAGTAAAAGTGCTCTCCAATTTTCTAGTGTCAGTTGTAGATATATTAGGAGATATCCATACAATGGAAAATTACGTAATACTAAAAAGAATGAGTTAGGGCCGGGCGCGGTGGCTCACGCCTGTAATCCTAGCACTCTGGGAGGCCGAGGCAGGTGGATCATTTGAGCTCAGGAGTTTGAGACCAGCCTGAGCAAGAGCTAGACCCTGCCTCTACTAAAAAAAAATAGAAAGAAATTAGCTGGACAACTAAAAATATATAGAGAAAAAATTAGCCAGGCATGGTGGCGCATGCCTGTAGTCCCAGCTACCCGGGAGGCTAAGGCAGGAGGATCGCTTGAGCCCAGGAGTTTGAGGTTGCTGTGAGCTAGGATGATGCCACAGCACTCTAGCCCGGGCAACAGAGTGAGACTCTGTATCAAAAAAAAAAAAAAGAATGAGTTAGATAAATATATTCTGACAAGGAAAGATGTCCATAATGTATTATCAAGTAAAATGAGTAAGATCCAGAAATATGTTTAGTATTCTGTCTTTTAAGAACCCATTAATTTATAGGAGTTACTGTATATATTATTAAATGTATAGGAAAATGTTTAGAATGGTATACACTGAATTGTCAACATGTTTAAGTCTGGGGAAAAAAGTAAGGTTAAGGGAAGGAGTAAAGCAGGACTTTTTATTCCATGTATTTCTGTTTTGTTTGAAATTTTATGCGCATGTATTTCTATTTTTGTTAGGTTGGGTTTGTTTTTTTTTTGAAAAATAACTCCCCCAATACAAAAATATACAAAGATATTGAAATACACTCGTTTGTACCAATTACTCAAAGTGAAGAAATATAAACATTTTTTTCATGTTTGCTTGAGAAAATTTTTATAATGAAACTTACAAAGTTGAAGTTTCCTATTTTCTCTTCACAATTCTGTTTTCTTTATTCCCTCCCTGAAGGCAACAACTATCATCAATTTGGCTTATATTCATTCCATTTTTTTATGTATATATAATCATACAAAGATATAAATCCATAAACAATGTGTAGTATTTTGTATATTTTTAATTTTACATATATATACTGTGTTAATATTAAGTAACTTTTAAAAACATTGTTTTCAATATCTAGCCATGTTGATATCTTCAGATCTAGCTCAAGCATTTTTAACATCTTACCATGTGAATATCTTCAGATCTAGTTCAATTGTATTCCATTGTATGACTATATCACAGTTTATCTCACCTCCCATTGCTGGATGTTTGGGTTGTTTGCGTATTTTTTTCTCTTATAGACTATTCTTCAGTGGACATCCCTGTACATGTCTATTGTGTACCTGTATGAGAGATTCTCTAGGGCAGGGCTTCCCAAACTTTTTATTTGTCTGTCAAAAGAAAGGAAAGGATTTTTGCGCAACACACTGTTGTAAACAGATGAAAGGTAAACAGCAGGGTTTCTAGCTAACATCCCAGTGCCATCCTGAGGGCTGAAGGAATAGTTATTTAAGCACACTTGTAACACCTTGCCACTCACACATGCTGGGAAACTCTGCTCTAGGGCATTGCCTTACAAACTATGATGTTTATATGAGTCATCTGGTGAGCTTGTTAAAATGCAGATTTTGATTCTGTAGGTCTGGGGTTGGGCCTGAAAGTCAGTGTTTCCAACAACTTCCTGGGTGATGCTGATGCTTTGAGTGGCAAGGCTGTAGTGCTGTGCTAACCAATACGATAGCCACCAGCCACACATGGCTATTGAGCACTTGAAATGACACTAGTCCTAATTGAGACCTGACCTATGTGTAAAATACACATCAGATTTTTGAAAATTGAGTATAAAAAAGGAATATAAAACATTTCATTAACATTTTATATTAATTATTACATGATTGTTAATTACATGCTGAAATGATACCATTTTGAATGTTATACAGTTAAATAAAATATATTATTATCATTAATTTTACCTGTTTTCTTTCTTTAATTTGACTAATAGCACATTTAAAATTACGGCCAGGCACGGTGGCTCACGCCTGTAATCCTAGCACTCTGGGAGGCCCAGGCGGGCGGATTGTTTGAGCTCAGGAGTTCGAAACCAGCCTGAGCAAAAGCGAGACCCCATCTCTACTAAAAATAGAAAGAAATTAATCGGACAACTAAAAATATATAGAAAAAAAAATTAGCCGGGCATGGTGGCGCATGCCTGTAGTCCCAGCCACTCGGGAGGCTGAGGCAGGAGGATCGCTTGAGCCCAGGAGTTCGAGGTTGCTGTGAGCTAGGTTGACGCCACGGCACTCTAGCCTGGGCAACAGAGTGAGACTCTGTCTCAAAAAAAATAAATAAAATTACATATGTGATTTGTTTTACATTTGTATTGAACAGTACTGCTCTATAGTAGTTACATACCTAGAATTGAAATTACTGGGTGATAGGATGTGCTTATTTTCAGCTTCACTGGATATTTCCAAATTATTCTTCAAAATGTACTAGTTTATTCTTCTACCAAGAATATATGGGAATCCCTCCAATCTCCACTTTTTCACCACACTTAAAATTGTCAAACTTTAAATGTTTGCCAGTGAGGTGGGTTTAGTTTGCTATTTCCCTAATTACTAATGAAGTTGATCATTTCATGTTTATTAGCCACGTGAGTTTCATCTTCCATGAATAACTTTATTTTCTTGCAGATCTGTAGTACTTTGTCACAAAGCCTGGATAGTAATTCTTTGTTATATATGTTGTAAATGTTTTCTCTTAATCTGTTGCTTGTCTTTTCAACTTTGTTTATGATATATTTGGTTGTATAAAAATGTGTAATGTTGACATAAACAGCTTTATCAGTCTTTTAAAATATGTCTCAAGTTTAGGTCTTTCACATATTAGGTGTTCATTTTTGTGTATAATGTGAGGTAAGGATTTAATTATAATACATATAATTTTGTGTGTGTGTGT
>RJWJ010021706.1:0-27607 GCA_004363605.1 Indri indri | reverse complement strand
CACAATGAAGTGTAAAGATACCGGGTTTGCACTGGTGAAGCCCCTCAACTTGGAAAAAGGAGGATGTCAGCTATGGCCTGGGTTGGAGGAGGGGGTGGATTTGGGGGGCCAGGTTTCAATCTATACCAACAGAGAAAGAGCGAGCCCAGGAGGCCTGCAGCAGCAATCTCTCCATCTGCCAGACAGTCGCAACAGCTATTCTAAGCATTGGCCCGAGGCCAGCCTTTATTGATTTCAGCAATAAAATTACATGTTCCAAAGCTCATCTGTTTTGGACCATAAATGACAAAAAGAGTTATTACAGAATGTCAGATTTGTCCCTCTGTTTGGGTTGATGTCCCTTGTACTAATGCTTGTTTGGCTTCTACAAATGACTCATTTTGGGCAGCAGAATTTCTGAGTCACTGGCAGAATAATTTACTCACATTTCTCTCATCGTTATGTGTTCTTCGCCGCTAGAGCCAAATACGATTCATGTTTTCCTTTGTACATGTTAATATTAATATCACCGATGGGCTGTGCTTTCTCTTTCTGAGCGAAGACACAGTAAACACGAGAATAGAACAAAAGGCGTTTCCAATGATGGTGAAGTCCTGTTCTGAAAGCGTAAGCCTACATTTTCCAATCATGGAACAAAGGAACAATTACCCAACTTTGAATTAACAAATAAATTCTACCCCATTGCAACCACTTAAAATGCCTCTCTAGTGCAACCTAAGAGAAGCCGGTTTCCCCTTCCAAGCCACAGGCACCTACCATCTGTCTAGGACTCAGGAAGCAACTCTGCACCTTCCTCTTTGCTCAGACTCACTCCTTCTTCCAGGAAAATTCTGTCATTTTATCCCTGTGTGATGTCAGGGTCTTTATCAGGGAACAAAGAACAGAAATCCCGCAAGCTAGCTCAACAAAGATGGGAACTATGTTGGAAGGAAACAGGGGTATTTCAGACAAGGCAGGGTCGGAAAGTGGGGCTGAGCTCAGCAGGACATGGAGAACTTGGAGGAGAGCACGGGGGCTCCTTCCCCAAAGAGGACCATTTTCAACCATTTAAGCAGATGTGTGGGCGGGAGGATCATTCAGCCTGTGTTGGGAAGCTGGAGGAAGAAGTGTGACACCGGGTTGGCGTGTCTAACGATAGGTGACACTGCAGGTCAGGCTCAGTGATGTGTTGGGGCTCCCCAAGGTTAGACTGTGGCTATATTCTTGGCTCCAGGACCCCCCAAACTGCTTGGAATCCAGTCAGCTTCTCCCTTTGCTTTTCTGAATTATTTCTTAATAGCTTGCCAAGTCCTAATCACTGGGGCAGGGAATTTTATGTCTTCATGTGCAAGTAATCTCTGCTCTATATTATCCCCGAATGAAAGACCTACAGCTTGTGTGCGCTGAGAAGGAAGCATCCCATCATTAGCGCAGTGTGCATCAGTGCTGTGGTGGTGAGCTCCTTCCTGCAGGAGGAGGGGGTGACCCCTAAGTGCACATTTTGATTTCAGGTTTTGTTTCTTCATCATTTCGAAGGATTGTTTCTTTTGAAAAGGTGTGTATATTTTTCCAAGGCGTTCCTGAAAATATAAACCCTAGATGATTATGAAGGGGGAAGGGCAGAGCAGATCCGTGGCTATCTACAAGGCAAGGGGTATGGGGATAGTCTGAGATGGAAGGGGACGTGAGAAGGGCAAGGAAATTGGCCCGCATGGCTGCTACCTCGAGGAAGATGGCGGTTTGGCATGCGAATAGGAAAGACAGACAAATCCCACTTAAACTAACTTCCCTGGAGCCCCATGTGGTTTCTTTGAGGAGCAGGGAGTCAGGTGCAACTGCCTCGTTGCTGCAGACTGCATCGCATCCTTGGATAAGGGGATATTTGACTGAGTCAAATAATGGCCCCGGAGGGACAACTCTAGTGGCCGTGACCTGCCAGCCGTGGCTGACTCTGACCCCTGTCTCTCTGTCAGGCCTTCCTACAGGAGTGTTTTTCCCTGACGCTGCTTAGAAATGGGGCACCGCGTCGGCTTCTGCCAGCCCATGGCAGCTGAGAAAGTAAATGAAGAAGAAGAGAGGAGAACGTGGGAGCAGAGAAAGCGGAAGAGCCCACGCTGACTTCCTCCGAGCGTTCACTCCGTGCCAGGCACACGCTTCCCAGGGGCCGGCTCAGAACCCACTTCCACCCCCGCAATAACAGAGCTGGTATCGTCCACTTTACACCAGAGAAGACTCAGAGGCCCCGGGAGTCAAATGACCTGCCCAGGGACATGTGGTAGACTAGTGGCAGGGCAGGAGTGAACCCCGAGTCACTGCGACTTCAAGGCCCGTGTGCACGGCTCAGTGTCTCACGTCCTGACCTCATTTCCATTGTCCGTCAAGGAGTAGCCATCACTCGACTCTCTAATGTCCCCTCCTTCTATCGCCGTCACCCACACACATTCACACAGAGCGTCCCTTGCTCCGCAGCACTGTCTCCCCACAGACGTCTGACCCCCACTGGTCCTTCAGTCCAAGGCCCCACCTCACCCCTGCCTCCACTCATTCAGCCCGCAAAGGTGGCCCAGGCCATTTCTGTGACCCTCCCTGCTCCCCCAACTTCTGCTCTGGTCCCGCCTCCACCAGACTCCCAACCCTCGGCTCTATAGCTGTCAGGATGACCTCTCATCCCCAACCCCTCCAGACTCGGTGTGTATACTGATCTCCTTGGCATTCAGATCCAGTTTCATCTCTAGACTTCGGCATGGCCCATGCCTCTGGTCCTCAAGTGCCTGCTGCCACAGGACCTGATCCCGTCATGGGCGCCTGGCCAGCTCCCTGCCCTGTGAGGAGCAACACTGCTCAGCCAGGGGCTCCTGGCATCTCAAGCAAGTCCTCACTGCCCTGACCCCAATGGCTGTCTCTCAGGTGCAGGGAGCGATAGGTCCAGTAACAGAGAGAGAAGCAGAAACAAAGGCCAGGGGAGTCCAGGGGGCCCCATGTTCCTACAGACGGCCAAAGAAGACAGCTGCAGAGACAAGAGATACACAGTGAGCAAAGCCATCAGCCCTCCAGAAACCCATGGGGACTGAGGCGGCAGGCTGGAGGACAGTCCCTGCAGCGAGGAGAGGGCCTGGAAGCCACGTGATCTGCTCATCAGCCCTGCTCTGTTGCCTTAGCCCACCCGACTTGTTCTCAGTGCAGGAGAGGACCGCATGTCTATCACCTGGCGCTGGGGGGCCCGTAGAGGCCACCAAGCACAACACTCACCTAGTCCATGAAATCACTTTGCCGCGTCCTCTGTAAAGGGTTATCCAGCCTTGTTCATCTGATGGCTCCCATGCCAGGGAGCTTACTACGTACCTGTTTCCATTTTCAGACAGCTCTAGCCATCAGAAAGCTCCCCCTTCTTTGTGCAGCTCTCACTCATCTCTAGCTCTGACCATCTTAGATTTATGAAAATGCCTCTCTTTTTCTCATAGGTCTTCTCCTTTTGAGGCTAAACACCCCCAGGATCTTCGATAACTCCTCATAGGGCATTTTCATGGTCCCAAGTCACCCTCGTGTCTGTGGCTGTGATATCTTCCAATGTATCAAAGTCCCTTTTAATTTGCAGCACCCAAAACTGAACCCTTGCTCTGCATGTTGTCTGCCCTGCAAAAAACAGAGTAGAATATTTATCATCCGGACACCACACCCTTATTTCCTTTAAATGTTATTAATTATTTTCTGGTTATGGGATACTAATACTTCCAACAATGTTCTGAGGTTTAAATTCAGTTTTCTGGTAGTCAGAACACACTGTTGGCTCTCACAGAGCTACTTGTCAATTAAACCACTAAGTTGCTTGTCTGCAGACTGCTGTTGGGCCTCAAGACGCTCCCTCTCTGCTATGACATTTCATGTTTAAAGCCCAGTTGCAAGATTTTATATTTATATCCATGACACTCCACCTTGCTGAAATCTGGCCATTCTTCCACCTTGCTGAAATTATTTTGCATCCTAGTTCTACCATCAAACTATCATGCATCTCTATATGAGTCTCAAATTTAGTAAGACCTACAGTCTGCGTTCAAGTCATTGATATAAACATTGAACATGACCATTCAAGATCAAAACTCTACAGCATGCATCTACAAATCTTTTTCCAATCCATCATCCATTCATTAATCAATAGTGTTTTAAGTTCCATGTTTCAAAAAGTTACAAACTCTCTTGTAATTCAATCAGCATTTCTCCAACTTATCCCCATTTCATCATTAAAGAGTCTATTTAACACCTTCTTGCAATTCAGATACACTATCCCTATTGTACACTCCTGATGTGGACCTGCCAACAGTCCTATTTAAAAGGGAAATACAATTCTTTGAGCACAATTTACAGTGAACCACTGTTGGCTGCCAGTGAATTTCTACTTAACTAGACTGAGAGTTTACAAAAGATTCATTTAACAATTTGTTGTAGAGTTTTTAGACTTCACTTTTCTTCCTTTGTTGACAATTGGGGCAGTGTTTTCCTCTCTCCAATCTCTCAGTACTTTCCTGTTTTCCGTAATTCCTCAGACAGCTGACAGGCATGCCAATCTCATTTACATGCAATTTGCCTGAACCAGGATATGAACCTATTCAAACAGGTGTTTTTTCCCCCCATTCCTTTACCCTATCTCGAGCTTCGATTTCCTGGTCCCTATGTTTTTCATTCTGCAGATCATTAACCTTGATAGAATGACAAAATTAAAAAACAATTCTGCTTTCTCTTCGTCAATGTAAACATTACACCACCTACCCCAAACAATAGGCTCATGCCATTGCAGATCTTCCTGCCCCGAACCAGATAAAACAACTCTTATTTTGTTCTTGAAATTGTCTTTAAGCCTAAATTCATCCTGGACTTTAGTCATCCTGGCTCTATCTTTACAAATGTATTCATTCATTCATCCATTGGACAAACTTTTATTAGAGAGTCTACAACGACTCTGCACTGGAGATACAGAGCTTGATAAATTATAGCCCTATTCTCAGAGAGCAAACACCACATGGGCAGGGAGAGAGATTCTTATGTTTAACTCTCTCGTCTTTCCATCAGCATTTCTCCATCATGCCCCCAATTAAGATAATTAAGGCAATTGCATCTTAGTCACGCATTCTCCTTTTGCCAAATTCTGGTGTTAGCATATCTGCTTCCACACACCTTCTCAGCAATCAGAGAATCATTGAACATTGAACTTCTTTAAGTACAACAAACTGCATATGCAGCGGTGGTCCCACAAGATTATAATACCATATATTTACTGTACCTTTTTTATGTTTAGATATGTTTAGATACACAAATACCATTGTGTTACAGTTGCATACAGTATTCCACACAGTAACATGCTGCGCAGGTTTGTAGCCTAGGAGCAATAGGCTATACCATACAGCCTAGGTGTGTGAGTGCACTCTATGACGTTCACATAACAAAATCACCTAAGGACACATTTCTCTGAACAAAAATCCCCATCATTAAGTAACGCATGACTGTAATTAGAAAAAAAAATAGCTGGGAAAAAAAGAATGGTAGCCCATATATCAGGGCAAGAGGAAAGGTATTTACCATGCGTCCTAGGGGGAGAGAAAGAATGACAAGGAACAGTAAACCCTGGCATTATAGCTGCATCCCCCCATTGGGGAGAAGGAAGAGAGTTAAGGTGTGCATTTAAGTGGGTTTCTGGGACAAGGTGCGAGTGGGAGACAAGTGTCACCAGCTTCAAGTCATAAAATCAGACAAGGGAAACAAAATACTTCTTGGCATGCATCTAATCAGCAACAGAGTAAATGCATGTACAAGCCTATCATTGAAGTTGCAGTGGAGGCAGATTCTGAAACATTTCTAAGGGAATTATGCTTACATAATATATGCAAAAATAAAATGTAAACATAAAAATGAGGGTGCTTTGTAGGTCTGTGACCTCAGAGTCTCCAATTCCATGTTTCTCTAAGGCCTTAAGTTATTTAACTGCACAATTCACCCATCCCAGGGATTTCAGGAACCCTTGGGCTTAAGGAGAAGTCACTGGTGTGCTGAAGTAGGCAGGGCCCGGTGAGCAAGGAAGCTTCTCCGGGCAGCAGCGTTTGAAACAGACCTTGGAGGATGAGTGGGAGATGAGTGGACAGAGGGCGGGGCCACCTGGGCAGGGGGCCCGGCTTGTACAAAGGTATGCAGGGTGGCACACATGGCACATAAAGGACAGGCCGAGAGCTGACCAAGGGAAGGCAAGGCGGGGAGGAAGGGGAAGCCAGGCAGTGGGGCAGTGGTCCATCTCTGCAGGGCCTCAGTCATCACAACATCACAACGGGGAGCCTGGGATTTCTCCCGAGAGGAAAGGGAAGCTAACACAATTCGGGAGCAGGGTGGTATGTCTTGAGCTGGCTTGGGACTTCAAAAGGCAAGGCAGGAGAGGGGTCACAACCTGGGCTCTCTGGAGAGTGGCTCTGGGGGCCTTCACACTCTGCTTTGCTCTTATGTGTATTATCCCTACGACAACTTTGATAGTCTGTTTGGCCACGTCATAAAACAGAGGTTTATTCAGTTCTGCCCCTAAGAAGCCGTGAAACACTTTCCGGCTACAGTTTCTCTATCTGTTGTTGAATCAGGACATGACACCTCCCCTAGCTACCTCCTAGCTAAGAAGACCTGCCGTATTTTTGACATCTTACTGTGTGCCAGGCTGTGTGCATATACAGGATCTCATTTAATCCTCTTACTGACCTTGCCGGGAATGAACTATTAATATCCTGACCACACAGATGAAGAAACAGAGGTTCAGGGAGGTGACGTGACTCCCCTTTGGTCTTATTCGTGGAAGTGACACAGCCAGAAGATTGCTGCATTTCACAGTAACTCCGGAGGCGAACCTTGTGAGGCTCCCCTTGGATCCTATTAATAGGCATTACTCTGGTTGCAGGAAACAGTGGGAAAACCCTTCCATCCTGCCCGGCAAAAGTTTCACTTTCTGCACAATGTGTTTCCCTTCCCTCTCCTGTGCAGATGGTGCTGCCACGCTGTGTTTGGAATACCGGGTTACGGATTTTAATTGCCTGGCCTCTCAGGTCTCTGCAGAAGACAGCAGTGTGGGGAACACATTCAGCCATGTCGCCCTCGCCTTCGGCAGCGCCCTGACCCCATTCGCTCTCCTTTCACGTCCGCGTCCCCCCAGTGACTCAGAAACATGTTGTCCCTGTTGTGCACGGGCGTTGTCCTGACTTCCTGTTCGTGCACAGCTCTTGTTTTTAACTGCACTGGGATTAAATGACTGAGCCTACAGTAAAAGTGGAACCAGAAGTCCCCAGAAACCCTGAGGCAGAAGAGGTCAAATGGTTTTGATTTTACAGTGTTTCCTTCGATGAGAAATAAGATTAACGTAATAATAGAATTAAGGCGGCTGTAGCGTGCTGGAGAGAATGTAAGAGCTGAAGTCAGAAGACCAACTCCCCTCCCATTTTTCTGCTGAATTCAGAGTTGTTTCTGTCTAACTGAGACATAATGCAAATTCTACAGTTTGGATTATACGAATATTTGAAAAGGCTTTTAGTACATTCACAAAGTTGTACAATTATAACTGTAATTGGAGGACATTTGAATCACCCCCAGAAATTAACGCCGTACCCTCCAGCAGTCCCTCCCCAAGCCCCTTTACTGTGTGTCCACAACGTCTAAAGTTGTCTGCCCCTCTTCCCTCCTGTCTTTCTCCCCTCCCCCGAATCCTCCAGCTGTCACTAGCCTGGTCACCGGAGATGAAGGCCTTCCAGCTGAGCACAGGGCCAGGGTCATTGTCCTTTCACTGACCGTAAGGCTGGCTCTGCCATCCGGCACAGTGTCGTCTGTGACAGCAGAGAAGCTCCGCCGTCTTGCTGTGGCTGATGTGCCGGGTGCAAGGTACATAAGCAGTGCGGGGGACAGGAAGCCCCACGCGTGAGCAGCCCTCATGGCTAGCATGGTGTCTGGGCTTGGCCGAGCTGGAGAAATGGGCTCTCCAGGATCCGTAGGGCCAGACCGAGGGACTGCAGCGCACTGTGTTCGCCCCACCCCCAGTCTCTTGCCTTCTCCTGTTGACGGGAGCACGTTTTCCCCACTCTGGGTTTTCACGCTCTGAACCCTAAGAGGTGCAGCGTACAAGAGACATTTCTCTGCCGCCCCTCGTGCCCTCCGCCCCAGGGGAGGGAGACTTAGCACCACCCTGTGTAATATAATGTATGGTTCCGGCTTTGCTTGCCGTTGTGGGACCCTCCCTAGAACGCAGCGTCCAGGCGGCAGAGAGCTGGTCCGCCTTCTCCTCTAGCTCACGTCCAGCCGCGCCCGAAGCAGAGCAGATGCCCTGTAAATGTGCGCCGCGTGAATGAAGGCGACAGGGTCAGGGACGTGGGAAAGCGGCATGAAGTCAGCGGTCAAAACCCAACACCGAACCGTCTGGCACTAACGTAAGAGGCTCTGCACGGCCAGGCTCCTGTTTCTTTACCATTATGTCTTTATCATATTTAAAAATGTTGTACTTCTTGGGCCCTTAGCACAACAGGGCCACTGTGTGGAGAGCCCAGGCCCGCAGCCAGAGTCGGCTGCTACAGCCTTCCCGGCTGCCCTTCTGCTCCCGGGACTCGACTCTGAGCCCTGCGGTCATGCTCAGCCGGGCCCTGCTCCGCAGGCTGAGCCAGCGCGCGTGCTCGAAGCAGGCCCCCCGGTCCCGGTGCGGCGGCCTCTCCCCTCGGCGCAGCAGCGATGGGCCGGTCAGTTGTTGCCCAGCCTCTGCAGGGGCCCTGAAGCCCCACTGGAAATGCAGCGGTGTGAGGAACATCCCAGGTAGGGCAACTCCTCTCAGCACTGAATGTGGTTGGTAGCTGCTTGACCTGACGTGCAACACCCCACGGGATGTGCCCTGGTAACAGCAGGGACCACCTCGGCTGCCTTTGCAGGTTCCCCGTGTCGAGTGAGGTGCACATATCTGGATCCAGAGCTGAATTTCGCAGACCACAGCCGACAGGCTTAGGGCTGACACGCTTGCTTCGCTGCTCTTTGCCCAGGCAGGTGCTCCTCTAAGTAACTGTTCTGCGACTCTTTGAAGGGGACCCTGCCCAGGGTGCCCAGGTACCCCAGTCCACGCCCCCAACCCCACGCTGCACCCCGCAGTGCACCACTCCTACGGACCCATCTTAACTTCCAACCTTGGCCTCAGCAGCCACCACCGGGAACTAAGAGCTACCACTGGGGAAAAATGGTGTTTGTTTTACCCAAATTTCCTCAAAATAAGAAGAGTCCAGTCTGTGTCTGATACTATCCAAGGGCATCCCAAACTCAGCCATAAATTTCCATGGTGCCTCGTGGAGCATCAAGGCAATCCACGCCAAGTCTTTTACCCAATGGAAGCTTTGTCTCTTAGCTTCTGCAGTAACCTAGGCAATCCAAATTCAAAAACAGAAAGTGAAGGCCGTGTGGAAACTGGGTCATCATCTCTTAATGGTGTTGATTTAGCAGAGAATCTAGGCCAGTGACATTTTGTCACAGCCTACATTGTGGTAGAGCCTTTCGTTATACATGGAACTCCAGGCAAGGTTGATTTTCTTGGCCTGTAAATGAATGCATTTCCGCTCATCCTTGCCAAAGAGAGTGGAAAAACACTTTTATAAGTTGGTTTAACTTATTAGCCTTAACTGGCTGGGTGACCTATTTGGCTCTGGGTTTCACTGGCCACCAGTTGTGTCTGGATGGTTGGTGTGCAGCCACCATGGGTTTGTTTCTAACCCAGGCTTTCAGGATAGAGCCTCTTTATCTTTCTCCCTTACCTAAACAGAGAGCAATAACCAGAGTGTGTTTAACAACAGAAGAATGAGGGTAAGCAAATTTGACTTTTAAGGCCATGACGTCAAACAGGGAAAAGCATCGGTTTGGTCTTGCAGGTAGTGACATGCAGGTTTGGGCTCTACATGGTTCACCTGGTGTCAGACTATGAACTCCCTGACATCAGCCCGACAGACACACAAGGAGAGTCTGTTAGACCAGGAAGTATATTTGCCCCTCAGGTAAATATGCAAAATAATCTGCTCCTGAAAATGTGACTGTGGCAAACATTACTTTGCTCCGTCAGCCTCATAGCAGGCAGCGACATTTACTATGGCCTGCCCTTAACAAAGCCATATGGCCTATTAATACCAACTTTCAATGAAGTAAATTCAAGTCCACAAATACTTCATTATCCCAAAATACAACTTCTGGCTTGTCAGTAATGGTTACTAACATTTTCCAAACTTTTTGGGTTATGAGGTTAATTTTTCTTGAAGATTCCCAGGTCAAGTGGCCTTCACTGATTCCCATCCCTCTGGCCACACTGCCCCCGCAGCGCCCATACACACCTTTATTGAAGTGCACGTTGCTGACGCATCTGGTTTTGTTCACGTCTGTCTCCCCTACTGTTTCTTGAGCTTATTGAAGGTCAAGGTCATATTTTGATACTTGTGTATTCTCAGTGCTTAGTACAGTACCTGGTACAAAGCTGGCATCAAATATGTGTTTGCTGAGTAAGTGAGTGAATAAAGCCTCCCACAATGGTGCACAATGTATGGTTTCTGTAGTCAGCTTAATTTCTTTCGCTAGACAAACTATGGCCCATAATCAAGATTGATAAGTTAAAATATGAATAAGAATAACTTTCATTTCCCATTTTCTTCAGCCCACAATGTTTTCTTTCAAACACCCTTTCCTTCAAAGTGCATTTATTTTTAAGATCTTTTCAAGGGTTTATATTATATAAAGCTGCAAATTATCTACAAAGATGGGTATAGCCAACTATGTAACAAGAAACTGGATTTGTGTCCAGGCTCTGATGCTAATCAACTGTCACATTAGGAAAGTCACTTCCTCTCCCATTGAAAACAACTAGAGGTGGCAGATGGTTTCATCTCAGAGATCAGCTCCAAACCATTGGTGATGACCAGATAAAATACTGTGTTGAGGATTTTGAAATCCTACTGACTTCAGTGGGAAAGAATGCTGGCTCTAATGAGTGATATCTGTTGAGGGTATGGTGGGAAAGTGATGGAAAACAAGCCAGATATTAGCCATCTTAGCACAAATGGTCTCAGGTGTTCCTTTCAAGCTCTAAACTCCTGATTTATTTTTTAGTAATTCACAGACTACCCAGGATCTTTTACCATTTATAACAAGCACGTACAGCTAGAATATATTACTAGATCCTGGCACTATACAAAATGCTTTGCAAGGATCACGTCCTCCTTACAACAATGCTATGGGGCCCATGCTATTATCATATTATTCACATGATACAGGATGAAGAAACTGAGGCCCAAAGAAAGTTGAATGGTTTGCAAGATCACACAGCTATCACAGTGAAATTAAGATTCATACCCTGAGCGTCTTTTTCCAAAAATCGTGTTCTTAATCACTATGTTGGCTTAGTCTACTTTTGGCTTCCTTCTTGATAAAACAAACAAACAAACAAAAAACCACTAAGGTAATGCCTGCAATAGAAAAAAAAATAAGTATGCTCATGTGACAGGGAACTGCTTATATTTTACTCTGATAGACAATGATTTGCAACCTTAAGTAACAAAGGGCAGTACAAATATTGACCATTCCTGAATCGCTGCTATGATAGGCAAGCTGTTTGAAATACACACATCTCTGGGAAAATTCAGACACATAATCGTTGTTTAGCAGTACTAATGAGTTAATGAAGTTGGGATATTTCCAGTAAAATAAAATGGGAAATGAAAATGCTAAGAGCTTCAGGTGGGGCCTCAATGCTAACAGGTCATTCTTTCAGATAGTTGGTCAGCAACTTTGCCTCCTCGGCGCCCTCCCTGTCCCAACTCCCTGACGCTCAGTATATGATCTCCTCTCTAATTTGCCCACTCAGTTCCTAGTCCTTTAGGCCAAATAAACTTATCCGTGCATTACACCCCTGCCAGTCCATAGCAGCAAGCTAACCTGGGAACAGCTTTTCTAGGCTCAGATTATAAGAGGTGCTCTAATTCTCCGAATTCAGCGTGGTGGCTTCCCAGAAATTGCTATGCACGGACAGGTCCCCAAATTCAACTGACCAATAGGTGGAGCATGAGATCGGGCCACACTGCCTTTCACTGAAACCTGAGAAGCACCTGCCACCCGCAAAGTTATTATAGAAAAGGGCATTCCCACCGATGCCCGGAGGGTGGGAGGATGTACATTCTACTTCACAGAGAAAGAGGCTCCCTTTTGTTGCATTTCGCACACGCATTTTCTTGTACCTTTACTCGCCCTTTTCCCTGCTCCTCTCTATCCAAGACCAATCATGCCATCATCTAGGCTCTGACCTCACCCTTTATAATGTGCTTCCCTTCTATTCTTGGGGTGTGGGTTTCAATTAATTTCCAATTATTCATTAAATACACTAGCAGATTCTCCTTTGAAGAAATTAAGACATTACAGATAGGTCTAAAGTCTTGTAGACAGTTGAAAATATGAATCTTGAAGGAGGTGTCTGGGACTAGCAGCTTAAATGGTCATCGAAGTTGTGGTCATCAGTGATAATTGTGCAAAGAATTTTCTCCTCTATCTTAAGCCCTTTAAAAAAGAGTTTCCTCCCCCTCAAATTGCCTCAATTCACTCTCACCCTTAGAAACAAAACTAACAGACAAAACCCCCAAATCCTCCCTTTTTCCTAAATCTTCCTCTAGTTATCACCTCATTTTCTCCTCTCCTCTTCGAGTTTTCTCTGCATCCTTCCATGTATGCAGTTTCACTACAGTGTATCTAGTTTCTGTTTGCGCTGGGTTAGACCTAATAACAAAGAACACACGTTTACACCAAGAGCTTAAAAAAAAAAAACCCGAAGCTTACTTTATTGCTGGTTTCTGCTACCCCTTGGCCCAGAGAGCTGGGAGTAGGCACAGACGAGAAGGCGTTGCACAATCGCACCCGCCAGCTGTATTCTCAGCTAGACACACTGAGGGCCCTGGGAAGGTAAGGAGCTGCTTCTTCCAGTTAGAGCACATAGAGCATCTGCACCTGGAGTTCCCAGCACTCTGCAGAGCACGCAGCACAGCTGGAGAGCGGGTCATTGCTCAGTTAAGCACTTCCTTTGCCCAGAGCTTATCTGGGTGTAACTGACTCTTACCAGAAGTGCCCAGCAAGCTCACTTCTCTACTTCACCCCAATCAGTCATGCTCATGTGTTCACTCTTACATCATCATGTAACACAACAATCAAATTTTTTACACTTTGAAGCCTAAGATCCTTCTAATGGTGACCCTCCAAAAGGAGTCTCAACAGATGAGGTATTAAGTTAGTAAATCCCCAGGCCAAGAAAGAAGACCCAAAATTTCCTCTGCGTATATCATCCCACAGGTACATAAACAAACCAGAAATAAATTTTCTTTATAAAAGGATAACCAATTGTCTTTATAAAATTTAGTAAATATTATCCATCTTTCCCCTCAAAATTTAAAATATCACCTTTATCATAAATCTCATTTTCAACTACACAGGGCCCTGTTTTTGTTTTTAGTTTCTTTCGTATTTAATTTTAGTCCAGTGTCAATACCACACTCTTTTACTTGCTATAGTTTTTATTACATTTGGATATTTGGTAGGGTAAGTGCCCTTTTATTATTACTTTTAGGCAAAAATACTTTAGAGAGGGAACCAGCCTACATGTTTTACTTCCAAATGAACTTTTAGAATCAGCTCGTTATTTTCTATTAGATATTCTTTTTGAAATAGCATGGGCACATCAGATCAGTGAAAATGAGTTGGGCTTTAAAATATTTCAGTCTTGCAGATAAATAGATAGTCATATGGAGATAAGATAAAATTATATTCATTACTCTCACTACCTGTTAGGATACTTTAATATGGATGAGAGTAATGCACAAACAAAACCACCCACGTACTTACAGAAATCATGGGTGAATTCCTGTATAAACTGAGACTGTTAAGAATTTTCCTATGGCTTGACATCCAAACATGATAAGGAAGAAGATTGATAAAACTGACTACAAAAAAAAAATTTATAAAAGCAAACCTCCACAAATGACAAAGTAGACACATGGCAACTGGGGAAAAAAATATTAGCAACTTATATCACAGGTAAAGAATTGATATGCTTAATATACAAAGGGCTTCTGAAAATAGAGATGAGACCAATAACATTATACAAAAATAGGTAAGAAATAAAGCATAGTAATAAGAGAGGATGCAACTTAAAACTTTTGTCAAATGCTGGCTGCCCAAATATCACCAGCACAACCACCCACTGGTAAGACAAAGTCAAGTTCATTGCTTACGTCGGTAAGGGAGAGTAAGGGAGAACACCACTTCAACAGAGCTTTCATAGCGTCTTGCAGGGAGAGAGCAGGGTAGAATTTTACTGAGACTGGAAAAGTTGGATTAAGGTAGGTCTTTCTGTTCGGGGTGGTCAGGGAGCTTGATCAAAATTGGGGAAGGATCATGATATACAGTTTAGAATCATGGTATATTAGTGGCAACCACATGGTGGATTTTGAGGTGATGGATTCAGAATCTTAGGGCATAAACTATCGTTGATGCTTTCTGTTGAAGAGCTGGTGGGTCTTTTCAGGAGGTTTTAATGAACAATCAAGTTATTTGCCTGGAAAAGAGTATCTTGGAAGAATAAAGTTATGCTAAAAAAGACAATGAACCAGTAAAGCGATGTTCACATAGACAGTAAGCTGTGTGGAGGATGAACAGTGTCAGTCCTCAGTGTCCACACTGTGGTGGGGTAGATGGTTTCAATTTTTACAATACCGAGACCTCCAGTTTCAGCTTAGAGATGTAGAGAGCTAGAAAGAGTGTGTCCTCTCCTTTACAACTAGGAAAAAGATGGATAAGCTACAAATTAATGGCTTTTCTTGTTCCAGGAGAGAATTAAGAATGCAGGGCAAACAACTCACCCAAGACTAGAGAGAGACAAGCACCTACTGGGAGAACAGGACCTAAGCATTTGTTACCTGGAATATATGCTGTCAAATGCCATATAAACCAGTGAGAAGATTCTGCTAGAAATTGTTAGCAAATTGCTAACAAACTATGGGATAGTGTAAGAGTGTGGAGCCCTTGGGGACACAGATGGGGGTGTATTTCCACTTTTCTCCTCACTGGGTTCTCACAGGGGAGACTGGAAGAGTGCTGAGAAAAGGCCTCCTCCTAGGGTCGGTTGAGGAAGGCAACAGAAACCACTGCAAAAGCTCCACATAGACTGTCTTCTCCACCTTCACAAAAGAAGAAAAGTCTCAGTCTACACGGGGAAGGCTATCAAAACCTGTATCTGAGGGCATGGGCGGAAACCCACTGCAGCTGGGGGAGGGAGGCAAGGGGGTAAGGCCAGAACAGGAACACAGGCTAGGCTTAACATTATGTCTGAAGGAGGAGCAGGAACACCTGTGAAGGCCACGTCTGAGAGACCCAGGTTCACAGTGCTTGCAGTTCGCAGACTGATGCTTAAAGAGAACATCAGAGAATTCCCCCTTCTCCACCCCTCACCACCATACTAACAAGCATCAAGTGAAAATAACAGAAGAATACAGTTGGGAGAGGAGCAGGAAACAGACACTCACTAGGGAGCCGTGTAGAGGGAACACTCAAAGACAAACAGAGGACAAACACAAGGTATCGCTAGAGGAAGTTGAAGCCTCTGGAGCACAGAGGTAACTGAAGCAACAAGCCCAATTCCGTACTAGAGTAACACAACTGTGCACACTAACGGCCAAGCAGAAGGAAAAGGATGCTTACCTCCAAGTGTAAAAGAGACCAAACAGTCATCAAAATGAGCCTTAGCTGTGCTCCCAAATAACCTTACATGAGCGTTAAAAGAGAGAGGAGCTTGTGAAGTTGCTTTAGTTTCCTCCTGTGGTCCATTTGCCCTGGTAACTTGCAGCACAATGACTCCTCCTTAGCCAGGAGGCAGCAGCAAACACAGAAGCAGAAACAGCATTGGGCAGAAAGTTGGGAAAAAGACCACGCAATGTACCAAATGTTGTTAATTTGCTGGTTGTGCTTCTCTGCTCTTCAGTCTGTACGACAACTATGTAACCTCTGAAAAGATAACTTGTCTGATTTATTCTATCCAAATCTGTAGCATATTTGCATAATCAGTATGTCTGCATGCCCACTGCCAGATATAAGTACATAGACGAGCATTAAAAATCTGACTGGCTGCATCTGAACTCGTGCTTCCACAATACCCAGTTCTCCATAACTTTTCACAGTTCGCATTGCTCACATGAGGTGAAAGCCGTACACTGACTGCTGTACAGCTCTGGTCCTGGTCTCATCCATTTATTCTTCTGCATTTCTTGACCATCTTTGCTTTTCGTTCCTGTTGGTACCACCTTGATTTCACTTCTCCATTCTCCTGCATACTGTAGCATGCATGATGGGAAGACACTGATTAAGAGAGGAAAGAGCTATTGGGTTCTAGTCCTGGCTAAGTTACTTCACATCTATGCAATCTTAGCAAATCATGCGCCTCTCTGAAATTCAGTTTATTCAATTGGAAATGGGATAATATTGTCCCTGCCTATTTCACTGGAGTGAAGTGAGAACCAAATGAGACAATACATGTCAACGTGTTTCCTAAAACACTATTCAAATGCGAAGGCCTTGTTCTACCTTCCTTGGAATCCCACTGTCATTGCTGGTGCCATGACCCCCTTCAGCCTTATGGAATGATACTCGGGGCATATCTCACCTCCCTTATGGGATTAGAAATTCTTTTGGGGATGGAGTGTGGCCTTCTCATCTACCAGTTGCTAATGCTTGAAGCAGTCGGCCTCGTATTGTGTACTGGAGCGTACAAACAGCGCATGGCCCCTGCCCATGAATGCTACAGTCTGGGTCGAGAGACAGGTAGGAGGCACCTTGTCCCTCTGCAAACACATGATGTTCTTGCAAGTTCCCAATTATGATGGACCCCAAATAAGAAAGCTAAGAGATAGATGGCGCCTGGAAAAGTGCTTTGATTGCCTGAAACGATGGTACCTGGAAAAGTGCTTCGATTGCCGGAAACACAGCCGTGTCTTGATGGAGGGAGAGAGGCAGCAGGAGGTCTGCAAGACAACAGGTCTGTGAGATGTGGCTCACGTTGCCAGATGCACAATGATTCCACAGGAAAAGGGTCCTTTCTGCACAGGGCCTGCCTCAACCTACACAGAGCATGCCCCAGGAAGACCCCTCAGTACCTCACTCATCTCGTCGGAGACTTGATCCTCCCTTTGAACCAAGAGCACCACTATCTTCAAAGGCATCCCTCAGCAGTGACCAGTGACGACATTGCTCTGAGGTAGGGCACTCTGGGAGGAAAGAGCAGAAAGAAGCCAGTGAGTATCAGAGAAAGCATTAGAACAGGGGTTTCCTGAGCCCAGAGTTCTCACTGCTCTGTGTTGCCTTTTTGAACATAAGAAGAGTCCCTAAAGAAGGCAGACCTGCGAGGGGCTTCATAGGTGAGCCCCTTTGATTTTGATAGCTCAGAATCAGAGTTCATTCATGCATTCAGCAAACACCTTCTGAACTCAGCCAGGTACTGAGTTAGATATGAACTATCTAGTGATAGTGAAGGACACAGGCCCTGCCTTCAATCCCGGTGGGCAGACGTATAAGGCAGGTTTACACAAAGCCCTATGGGAACCCAGAAGGAGTGTTAGCTCTACCAGGGAGCAAGGAGAAGTTTTCATGGCACCTCTGGGTCACAAATGAGAAATTCAGCAGGCTTAGGAGAGAGGAAAGGGTATGCCAGGCACAGGCAAAGGTATGGAGACATAAAAAGGCACCTGCAAGATCAAGGAATGGTTGGGAGAAGGGCGTGTGGCAGAGAGGGGCAGAGGCGAGGTGGGTAGGTTAGGCTAGGCTAGCTCACAAACGGCTTTTGCCATGCACCAGAGAGCCAGTCGGCAAGAGGGGTGTAGAGTCTGAGTGTAGGAATTCCCTCTCCAGGCTTTGGGGCCTTAGGAAAACTTTTCCTATTCCCCTGATTCACTAATGCAACTAGTGCATCCCAGACCACAGAGAGGAACAGACCAGCACCTGACATTCTCTGGGCTCCCCTGGTTTTACTTCAGCAGAAGCCAAACAGGAGTGGCAGCCCTGCGACCTCCCAGGTGGGCCGATCTGTCCTGAGTGTTTGTTCTGCCTACTTGAGCACTATAGTCATAATCAGGAGACTTTGGGGATTTTCCTCTGTGTTGAAAACACTTCAGTTTCACTTAGTGCCAGCAGCTGCCAGGTCTCAAAGTCTGGAGCCATCCATAAACAAGGTCTGGCCAGATGACTGCCATGAGCCCACGCTCCCCCTTAAGCTAACAAAAACACTCTTACCTCCCAGCCAAAAAAAGAAAAAAAAAAAGTCCCCATCATCATCCAAATGCACCAGCTTCCTATTTTTCCAGGCCACCTGCCCTTCCTTCTTCGTCCCCTCCTCCTGGTTTCCTGGCAGCAGCCAACATCCCCTGCAACCTGAGCAGCCAAGCTGGGTGGGTTCCACCCAGGTGTGCCTGGTACACAACGCGCGGGGCAGGCGCTGGAGGCGGCATAGCAGGGCTCCTGATGCTCCAAGAGCCAGAGGCATTTACAAGGCCGGCCTGGGGAGCCGGCCTGTGGCCTACTCTAAACAAACACTTGGAGCTCTGGACGGAGTCACTGCACGTCATGTTGTTCAACGCTTTGGAGTTTACAAAGCTGGTTCACACATATTACCTCTCTTCGTCCTCGTAACAACCCTGTGAGGCCAGATCTTACCTCTATTTCAAGGATGAGGAAGCCGAAGCTCAGAAAATTCAAACGGCTTTTCCAGGATCACCCAGCAGAGTCTGGAACTGAATTTAGGACTTCTACATCCCCTGGGCGTGGCCTTATGCTTGGCATCACAGAAAGGCCTTTGAGATGGTTTGAGAAGCCGCAGGAGAGGAGTGTGGTTGAGCTCACATGGGTGTGCGCATGCACACACACACACACACACACACACACACAACTCATGGTGCTGATTCCACTCTAAGAAACTCATATTGAATGAGGCAAAGTACTTAACACAGTGCCTGACAGCACACATTGCCTCACCTGGGGAGGAGGCTGCCTTCAGATCACCATCAACTTTATGAATGGACCTGACAACAGTTTATCACGCTGAGTGGCAATTATGTGTTTACAAGCCTGCTCCCCTCGCCAGGCTGTGAGTTACCCCGGGGAGCTATCTGCACAGTGCCTGGCACAGCATTGAACCTAAACATATTTTTTTGTTTGTTTTCAATAATGAGTGGGAGAGTCATGAGGACAGATAAACTGCCACTTCAGTCACCTTGCTCAGAATGTGATGCTGATGTTAGTTCTGTTCATGCCTCCCCAGGTCATGCCCCATAGGACAGGGGTGCACGGAGCAGGCGCGTGAGTTTCCTGTTGCTGCTGTGACAAATGACCACAAACTCGGTGGCTTAAAATGACACAAATTTATTATCTTACCATTCTGGAGGTAGAAGTCCAAAATGGGGTTTTCAGGCCAAAATCCAGGTATGAGCAGGTCTGTGTTCCTTCCGGCAGCTCTAGGGAAGAATCCGTTTCCTCACCTTTTCCGCTTCTAGAAGCTGCCTGCGTTCCTTCTCCCTCTGCTTTGTCACGTCGCTGTCACTCTATCTGGCTGACCCTACTGCCCCCCTCTTATAAGGACCCTTGTGATTAGATGGGGCCCACCCAAATAATCCAGGATAATCTTCCCCTCTCAACATCCTTAACTTACCACATCTGCACAATTCCCTTTGGCATAGAAGGTAACATATCCGTAGGTCCTGGAGATTAAGATGGGGGGGAGGGGAGTATTATTCAGTCTATTAAAAGTGGATAAGTAAACTTGAAAAACGTCACTTCATGGCCTGAGCCTTCAGTTTTTTTCTTCTGTGAAATGGGCATAATAATACCTACCTTGCAAGACTACAGGATTTAAAGGAAATCTGATGTAAAACACTTTCTATAGCATCTCAGGTAGTTCTTTTTATAAGAATTCATTCTTTTCATTCATTCACTTGGTAAATTTATTGGATACCTACTACGTACCAGGCAGTGTTCAGAGTACTGAACTATGCTAAAAAGAGGGAAAGAAGAAGAGAGCCAGGACTGCCCTAAAGAGGGAAGGAATGGGCGAATGTTAAAGTTGGGGAAATGGTTTAGAAACATAAAGTAACCACCTGGTCGATTCCGTCACATTCTGACAGTAATTTATCTGAATGGTGGAGAGACCAAGTTAAAACACTTTCCTCATGTCTGCGTTTTTGTTTAAGAAATATTGGTCTAAGTATATGTCCTAATATGACACAGAAATAAAAAAGACAATATTATCATGCTTTGGATATTTGCAGAGATTAATTCCGAGGCCTAGCGGGACCCAGGCAGCCCCGTGACTGCAGAATGGAAGCAATTTAGCATATAGAAGGACAGTGCTAAGGCTGAGTTCTGGGCTCGGGTCTAAGGGTTTTGCATCAGTACTTCCTTGAGGCCTGTACGTGGGTAGCGATTAGAGTTGAATTTAAAACGTTCAGACTATGACTTCACAAAGCTGACTCCCAGGGCAGAATATGGAAATAATTTTTCATCAGATTAAGAGATGTGGGGAAGGGAAGAGTCCCCGGGGGGAAAGAGAAAGCTGCCAAAGAATTGCTAAACAGAGCACAAAAGCTTTGCTGTTGGTAGAATTACGACATTTCCTAACTAGAGGAGTCTCAAAACTCAATACTTGCTGTAATCAAAGAGGACATCTAACTTCTAAAGGATGAATGGAATTTCATACACATTTTTTCCCCTCTGAGCCTTGCTTTTTTTCACTGGGCAATATATATCAAATCTTTCTATTTAAAATGAAGAGCTAAGAAAGACTTTTTTTTTAAAGATGAAGAAATCTGAATATGTTGGTGGGACAAGGGGAAGATGCCAGTGAAGAACGTAAGAAAGCCAAGCATATGCATTAAAAAAGACCATTACGAAGAATGTAACAGTGCAGAAATGTGTAGCATTGAATGAAGTGTACAATCGTAACTTCGAAAAGTAAATAGATATAGGGGAAAAATAATAACCCTCACAGGTTCTTAGTTGGAACTGACCCCTGTTACAAAAGACCGATTAACAAGAGAAAAATAAACAGAAGTTTATTCACATGTATATGTCATATACCTATGGGAGGCACTCAGAGAATGGGCACTTCTCGAAGAGGTGGCTTCGAATTCCAGCTTATATAGCACCTTCAACAAAGAACAGCAAATTTTTAGAGAAGTGACACAAGGAAAAAGGACTGAGTCTCTAGGGTCAGCAACTTTCGGGAAGGCAAATAACTGGCAGATAAAAGCTAGTTAGTAAACTTGTTAATGGAGATTCCTCTGGGACAGTCTCCAGGCTGCGAAGCTGTCTGCAGGGGTTAGCCTCTGTTCTCCCTGGCAGAAGCCGGGCAGGGTCCCTTAGTCTTTGTAACTCTGTGTCCTACTTTTGGGTAAGGACAGGGAGGACAGGGAGTTTTTGTTCCTGCGTCTGCTTCTTCTTAATTGTCTTCAGCCCAACAGCCCTTCATATTTTGGGGGGGTAGCCTATTCTGGTCTCCCACATAGACGAAGATGGCAGGAAATACGAAAGGACTTTTTTTCTTTTTCTTTTTAAAAATTTTAATAGATTTAGGAAGTACAAGTTGAATTCCGTTACCTGTGTATATTGTATAGTGGTGAAGTCTGGGCTTTCCATGTACCCGTCACCCGAAATGAAAAGATTTTTACAGTTGTGGTCAGGTGGTAGGATTGTGGCCAATTTCTTTTTTTGGTTTTCAAACTTTTTGAAATGTTAGCAGTCTTCATACTAAAATAATTTCAGCAAGTTATTTCTGATGCAATGGTACAGATATAGGCATATTGTCTGGTGACCTTGAAATTTCTGATCCTATTTCTCAAGCTTTTCTTCCAGATGTCATTCCCATTACTGCTATCATAATTTTTTTTTTTTTAATTTTACCAGGATTCCTGTTGCTTTATCAGATCTCCCCCTGGTGTCACTTTTAAAAACTTTTCTCATTCAAGTTAACCCAGCTCTTTAAGAACTATTTTTATTTTAATTAGAAGACATCTTTTCTCACTCTCATTAGCATTTTGACAATTCGTGATGAAGCCCCTGGAGCCCCTGCGTGATAATAAATCACCACTTGGAAACAGGGCCACCCGTTAATACTGTCACACAACCATGTCATCAGAACTCTTTCAAACATATGCAGTTTGAAACAGCCCATAAAGGTACTATTTACAGCATACTAAAAAGAAGTGGAATTGTGATAGGATCATCAAGGTATTTTAGCAAAAAATCAATAACAACCAATAGCAACAGAGACCTTCTTTCTCTGGGGAAGCAGAAATATGGTTGGTCAAGAAATGTGGTTCAAGCAGCCTGTTATCAAGACCTGGTAAGCCCGTGAAAACAAATGTCCATTAAAATCCAGTCTTACATTAGTGTTTGTTCTTAGTGTAAATAATAAGTGGAAATGTAAATATCTTATCAGGAGACTGGGCTCTACTCACCATCTATTAGATATTTCATTGATGTCTTTGTTTAGCTTTTTGAACTTGGCCCCAGAGGCCCCTAATATTATCTGACACAAAAGAGAAAAAAAAACCAACAACATGTGAAATAAATTTAAAACATCTGTGTTTTGAACATAATCTCAGTGCATGACGGCCCCTCCTATAGCTAGGGAAATAAATAATTATAACTCTTTGGCTTAATGGTTTAGACACTTGAGCTTTTTCAAAAATATATTTAAAAGCCCATTCTTAAAAGTACATATATAGCATTGTTATCGTTCTATTTTACAGATAAGTAGACTGAGGCTCAGAGAGATAAGGGGCTTTCCAGGGAGGAACCCAGGCCCCTTGAACCCTAGCTAGAACTCTTTCCATGTTGCCACACTGGGCATGGATAGGGATTATCACTGTGATAACACGGGGGCTACGAAGATTAAAAGAACTATGCAGGTGTGAATCTAAGCTATTTCTTCAGGTTCTCTACAGAAACTTTCATATTAATATCTCTTTCCACCTTCCAAGGACGTAACTACTTCAGAAGTGAACTGTGATCTTGTCAGAGCTTTGGTGACTCTCTGGACCTTATGCCTTTGAATTGAGCCGACCCGCCTGACCAACTCTAGCCTCCTTTTTGACCCTCACCCCAGTTTTGGTCTGGCCTCAGGCTATCCCTGGAACCTGCACCCATTCTCTGATTCCTTCTGCCTCCAGCACTCGGGTTCCCATCCTCCTCCTGTATGGGAACTGCCAGCCAGAGCCTCTACAGGGCTTTCGAGGGGAGGCCAGCACCGAGCCTTTGGCCTTCCTGGGCACACATGGGGAATCTCTACTTCTCCCCCATTATCTCTGAATCACGCCGAGCCAAGTCTAGCTCTCCCTTACAATGGCAACCATGAAGAACCAAGAAGGAGACCTGGGCCTTGTCCTGTGCATTAAACCGGAGAGACTCAGGAGTTCAAGGGGTGGATTCAGGTGAAGAGGGGTTTCCGTGAGCGTGGGGTTTCTTGGAACAGGAAACATGGAGTGTTTGGTGAGCAAAACCTAAAATGAAAGGCACATGTGCAAGACTGTAAATGTTGGTGGGCTGAGAAGTGGTGCAGAGCCTAGAGTCCAGCCTTACCTTTAGGCCCACATTCCAGAAGAATCCAAACCCACAGGGGTCTGTGGCAGGGAAGAGCAAGGGCATCTCTAAGGTGCTCCTTGTGCTCCTGACTTGACCATGACCCTCATCCTATACACCGAACTCACCACGAGACCCCCAGACCCTGCTTCCAATTCCAGGATCACTCTCTTGCCATTTGCCGTACAGGAAACCAGAAAAATAACTTCTATTCACATAGCAAACTACCTAGAAAGTGGTTTCTCAATCTTTTTTGTGAATTGAGGAAACTAAAGCCCATCAGTCCATAGCATGCATTTACTGAGCACCAGCAAAAACACGAGAGGTGTCGGGGATGGGAAGAAGTATGCAGCATGGGCCCTGCCCTCCCGTCTAGCTGGGAGATAGGACACAGAGACACGCGGGACCCTTATTTTGCTGTTACATTGCAACTGAAGGCAGCAGATGCCGGTACAGACCGTCTGACCCAGCCTGCTTTCCAGCCCAGGCTGCAGGATGGTGCCCCCAGCAGGGTCACCCCTGCTCCCAGTTCTCAGGCCTCATCTTGAGCCAATGCAAAAAGATTTAACACATCAGCCATACGTTACGGTGCTCAGAGTCAAGGCTGCTTAGCAGCTAGTTTAGCCCCCGGGGCTGTTAACTGGGTTTCTACTCACGGTACCCAGGCTCCTTCTGGGGCACCCCAATTCTTGCTCAGGTCTTTTTCTTTGCACATTGCCTATCCCACCGTGAGGCCTGGAAGTTTTCCCCACCCCCAGTCTCTTATCCATACCACCCACTCATCTTCCCAACCTGCTGAGTGTCCCTCAACCCAGATTCCCAGTTGACACGCTCTGCCTGCAACTGAAGGATGGATCTTATGGTGCTTTTGGAGAACCAAGGGCAACCAAAACAATAAGATACAGCAGCCATTGAGACCCAAGGGTCTCCTAGTGTCACCCATGTGAGCATCACAAACCTGCTCGGAGTAGCACCTGCAGCAGCTGCAAGTCATTGCCCTCATAGTACCCCATGGAGAACAAGGCCACTGGCCTGGTTGGCCCAGTCCTAGGTTTCCACCTCTGCCACCTGCTCCTCTAGAAACTGCCAGCCCAGACCAAAGTTCAACTCTGTTGTAATTCTGACAAGCAGCTGCATTTCTGATAATAATTAGTTATCAAATTAACTGTGACCTTGGCACCCGCCAAACCAAACCAATTCACAAGGATTTTTAAAGAACAGGTATTTTAAGATTTTGTTTTGTTACCCATGTTATTTTCAAAATCACATGATTTTAAGCACTTAATTTTAGATACCATAAAATCTTTTCGTCTGGCGGGATTCCTGTGTTAGGTGTGTGTGTATGTGTTTTGTGTCTAAGGTAACTCAGTAAATCTGTATTTGAACATAGTGAATTCAGAATTTAAACTCAATCAGTTCAAGATTTTCTATCTCAGTCTACCTTTCACCCCTCTTTCCAATGAGGAGGTGTCTGAACCATGAGCCATTGCCCGCAATGACTAGCTCTGCTCAGCGGTGGCTTGGTGGTCCTCATGTGGTCCCTGCCCTTACGACCTGGCCTCACTGTTGGTGGACATGTCCTACCATGGCCTCCAGTCACTGGGCCTCCATCTTCTTCTTCCTAGTTCTGATGCCAGACCTTGCTGAGTGGGCCAGCACACGCTCAGTCACTCCTGAGCCCCTCTCAGGGCGCCATGGAGTGATTCTCCCATGTTCTCTCACACTTCCAGGAGCACATTACATGTAGTGTGCTTCCCCCAAGTCCACAGGCTGGTGCCCTTCCCATGCAGATGCCAAGATGAGGCTTTTATCTATTTACATTTGGTGTGATTACCAGTGTAGTCAGAGATCCGAAAAGAAGGGATACAAAGATACATAGATATAGACATACGTTTACTGCCTCTTCAAACAGTTTACTGGAAATAACATGAGTATACACTGTCTCATCAGGAAATATTTACTGAGTGCCCACTGTGTGGCAAGTACTGCTCTAGGTAGTGGGGTTACAGTAATAAACAAAATAAGACATGGATCCTGATTTCATGGAAATTAAATTCTAATGCGTCAAGACACATAAAAACAGGACCTCAGTTCACAATGTAAACTGAGCTTATTTTGATTCTCACATCCAAACAACCTGTGAAATATTAAACCTCCCCCTAAACAGGACAGGCCTGAAAGCTCTGTAAGTTCTAAGCCAATTCTCACGATGTAAAAGTTACAAATTCCCAGGATTGCGCTATGGGTAGCTTTCAAGGGTATTGAAAAGTACAGAAATGACCTCTTCTAAGACAGTATGAATAGTTATCCATTACTGAGCACTTACTATGTGCCAGGCACCATGCCAGGGTCTTTGCACACATTATTTCTAACTCTTGGTGCAACCCTAAGTAAGGGGGGCATTATTATTATTAGCTCTACTTTGCAAATGAGAAAACTGAGGCTGATAGGATTTAAGTAAATTACGGGAAGTGACCCAGAAATTAAGTGGATGAGCCTTAATGGAACTCAGATGGTCTAATACCACTCTGCCTCCCTACGAATAGTGGGCAAATCCATCACAACAAACCAACAAACAAAATTGTAAGTAAAAATTCTTGTAGTGTTCCTTTAAAAAAAAACTTTGCCCTTGATATTTGAGTGTGTATGTGTAAATTGGAGGAATTAGGGAAAAAGTTGGCTTGGGGAGGAAAGGATAAAATAGACAAAGTTCACGAAAGCTGAAGTTTATGGAAACACAATTGTGGTCCAATAGAAATGATAAAACATGGCATAAAGCACAGTGTTAGGAATGTGTAAAAATAGAATCCATTTTGCAAGTGCTTGATTCCCATATGAGCTTCTGGGAACAGGTCTGAAGGGGGCGAGGGAGGAGATAGGGAAGCAGGCCCAGGGTGACCGTTCTGCGGCACACATCCGACACCCAGCCGTACCCCAGCCCTCCTCCTCGCCCGGCCCTCTTCTGTTGTTCTCCATGCCCCGAAACTGAACATGCCCTCAGCCAGCCAGCCTTCCTACGATTTTGCAACCTCTTTTCTCGCATCCTCAGTCTTGGCCCTGCACCTAGCTTCCCAGGGACATGCAGGTGACCCAGACCATCCCATCAGCCCAGGCTTCCCTATGCACCCAAGGGGCCCAGATCTCTGGGTTCACCTCTAGGAAAATCAAATTTTCCACCTGGATCATCTTCCCTCATGGAGCCCTCCAAGTGTGCAAAAAGAAAGCACCCTGTGAGCTGAGTTAAACTTCATTAAGGTGGGTCGCAGGGAGCCAAGGGGGAGAGAGCAGATGGTAATAGCAGCAGGATCAGCCCTGCCTGTGAGGGGCCCTTGAAGGTCAGATCTCATTAGCACTTCCCCTTTGGAGCTGCCTCTGTTGGATGTGTCTCACTTCGTCCTGCCTCGTTGACATGCCTTTCAACCCCCTTAAAGACGGCAAGTTCCTTGAAGTGCTTACTTATGGAATAAGTACTCCATAAGCCTTCTTTAATGCCCCATAAATACTCTCTCCTTTTTAGAAGAGGGGGCGCCGACAGTGGCCCGCTGTGAAAGGAGAACACACTCCAGACCAACAGCTGCAGAACCGCGGCAGATCTCCCCTCCTCTCCTCCCACCGCCTCTCCACGTTTCCTCCCCCAATCCGCTCTCTTTCTGGATTTCTGTTCATTGCAACAAAAAGTGACATCGTGACCATGAGCACGTCCAGGTGAATGGAAACACAAAGAACAGAACTGATTAAGCTGTTTGGTATTTCCCGTCACGTGACCTGTGGGGAAACAAACCCACATCAGATATCCCATTCATGGCTCTTAAAGTTATCTCCTGCATTTCTCTCCCATGAGTTGTTTTACAAATTATTTTAATTTGCCCCCTTTCTAAGGATGTATCTACTTATTATTTTATTTTTTAAACAGTGTCCTTATAATATCCAACTTTGGAAAAAATTTCTGGCACATGGG
>RJWJ010021705.1:0-27604 GCA_004363605.1 Indri indri | reverse complement strand
TTTGTAATATAGATGGACCTGATATTTTCTTTAATTTTGTTCTTTTTTAAGTATATCAAGATTAGAATAGCTTCATAGAATTTGTTGAACAGCTTTCTCCATCTTGTTAATATTCCAGCAAAATTTGCATAATATAGTCTTTTTTTTGTGTGTGTGGATCACTCCAGTAAAACTATCTTGGCCTAGACATCTTGGGAGTTGGAGCAGATCCTAGAATATCACTTAAATTTCATTAATGATTACTGGTCTATTTTTCTTCATAGGCCAAGTTTTATAATTTGTATTTTTGTCAAAAATTACCTCTTTAATTTTTCAAATATATTGGCATAAAGTTGTTCATAGTATATACTTACACTTTCTAAAAATTTTTACCCTATCTGGTATGTCCTCTTTGTCATGTATAATATTGTTTAATTGTGTCATTTTCTTGATCAATCTTATAAGAAGTTTGTCTCTTTCATTAGTTTTTAACAGAACGCCAGCGTTTGGTTTCTATAATCAACTTCATTTTCTTTTGTTTTACTCATTTCTGCTTTTTCATTATTATTTCCTTCCTTCTGTTTTCTCTGAGTTTATTTAGTTGCTATTTTTCCACCTCTTAAATTGTACAATTAGCTCTTTTAAATTTTTTCTTGTTTTGTAATAAGTATGCTTAAGGCTATAAATCTCCCTCTAATTATTGTTTTAGTTGGATCCCACAAGTTTTTTTTATAACAGGCTTTCATTGTCATTCATTTTAAAATATTCTATAATTTTCATACTGGTTTTCTTTCTAATCTGTATGTATTTTTCAGTTTCCAAATGTATGTTCTTTTTCTTTTAAAAATGTATGATAAAAGCTTTCAATATACAAAAAGATATAAAAATATAATGAACACCTGTGTACATACTCCTATACTTATCACCCAGCTTAAGCGATAAAATTGAAATGTATGCTTATAATTTTTAATTTCATTTTTCATAAGTAATAAATGTACATGGTAAAAAAAAACCATCCTGACTTCCTGGCCCCTTCCTCAGAAGCAACTGCAGTTACTAATTTAAGGTGTCGTCTATGTGTTGTATGGGTTTCTTTTTGCCTCTTCTTTTGTTGTTGATTGTTCATTTTACTGCTTTGTGGTTCGTGAATGTGATCTATAGATTCTTCGGAATTTGTTGAAGCTTCCTTTGTGGCTCAGTACATAGACAATTTCTCTAAATGTTCCAAGCATGTCTAAAAATAATAGATATACCAAAGTTCTTTTTCTAAAGTACAAACCTGATCTCACCACTTACTCTCTATTAGCTCCTATGGTCCGCAGGTGAAAGACCAACACCCTTAGCATATTATTCGACCTCAAGCTTCCACTCTAGCCAAGGCCTCGGCCACCTCCCTCTGTACAACCAATAAACGTTTCGGAAGAACGTTTGAACTGTCAGAATTGTCCAGGAGCAGACAGTCCAATGTCTGGCACATCAAAGGTCCTAATAAATACTCACTGAACCCACTAGTGAATGGGCTGTCTTCTGAGGGCAGAGTCACACTGACGCTAGACAGCCACCCTGGGGGGGACCACTCTGCATGATGCGCTCCCATCCTTATTCACTGCTTGTTCCTACTGAGCTGGACCCACCTCCCTGAGACCTCTAGTTGCCTCTTCCATTCTCATTTGTCAGCACTTTCCCTTCTTCCTATTTCTGCCTGCCCATGCCCATGGTGGATCACTTCAAAGCAATGTCCTCCAGCAGTTTTGCCTTCTAGAGTCAGTTGTATATGACCAACTAAGGCCCACTCCAGAATGAGTCCAAACTGAGCTTCTGCTCTGAGGCCCCTGGGATGGGGATGGGAGACTGTGGGAAGGGATCAGATAATCGACTGTCATCTCTACACATTTATGGTTTCAACCTTACTGGAACCTCGCTTTAGCATTCCTCTTGGCATCTTTTCCAAACCTTCGACTCCCTCCCATCAAATCCCTTAGCATCTCCTCAGCCCTTTCATTCAGCAGAATAAGACTATTTGCTAATTTATGGAGAAAACAGAAAACATCAAGGGTGAGCCTTTATTTAGCCATTTTCATCTCCTTTCTTTCTGTTGCAGAAGTATCTCTCTTCCTCTCTAGGGTAAGAGTAATCCTGTCCCCACATGCCCTCGACCCCAGCCCCTCTCGTCTCTCTGTTTTTATTATACTGATTCTTTCCTTTGTTTCCAAGTCTTCAAGTCTTCCTTTCCTAAATCATACTTCCTAAAAGAGTAGTCAGCATGCCTTCTCTACTTCCTCAACTTCCATTCTTCACTTCTCTCGGAATCTGATCTAGTTTCCTCCCTTCTCTATTGAGACTGCCCTTGTTGGCCATCAAATTCTAAACTGGTGCCATGGCTTTAAACTTGACCTCTCCAGAGCACTGACAATTCTGACCACATCCTCCTTCTCAAAAGTCTTTCTTACCGTGTGTGCCTCTGATACCACTCAGTCTTGAATCTCTTTCTTCTCTTTCCACCTCCTCTCTTGGCCTTTTGATCCTAGAATGTTGGTGTTCCCAATGTTTTCTATTCTTGGTCCTCAGCTTTTCTCTCTCTACACAGCAGGAAAGCAAGACTTCATTACAAAAGGGGATAGTCTCTCCCAAGCTCTAAACAAGTGCTGCCTTGGGAGGATGCTGGCCCATTGTCTCTGGACTTCCTTATTTTTCCAGAGCTGTCAGATATTCCAGGGTTTTATGTGAAATGCCTCAACTTTCAATATTGATAATAAATTGAACATTTTATAAAACTGCGTAGGGCAAACAAAACATGGTTGTTTCTTCTTAGGGATGTTTTCTCTTATTTGACTGCCCTTAAGGCAGTTTATAAAGTGCTTTATTGGTAATGGTAGCTCACACTTACTGAGAACTTACTGTGAGCCAGTGGTTTGCATTTAATCTTCCTTTAACCCTTTCAACAACCCCAGCAACAACGTGCAATTACTAAACCTACTTTATAGATGAGCAAACTGAGGCTGAGAGCTTGAGTACACTTGACCCTTAGTATCAGCGGATTGGTTCCAGGACCCGTGCAGACACCAAAATCTACAGATGTTCGCAAAATGCAGAATATTTGCATATAAACTATACACATCCTCCTGTATATTTTAAATCACCTCCAGATTACTTATAATAACCTAATACAATGTAAATGCTATATAAGTTATTGTCATACTTTATTGTTTTTAAAACTTGTATTATTTTTTATTGTTGTATTGGTTTTTTTCCCCCAAATATATCTGATCCACAGGTGAGGAAGTCAGGGATACTGAGGGGCAACTATACTTTATCCTGGGTCTCAAAGATATTGAATTTAAGGACCAGGATTCAATCTTGACCATTCAGCTCCAGAGCTCAAGCTTTAAACCAGTACTACACCCTACTGCGTTCCCGCTCAGCAGAGGAAACTGAGGTCCAGAGAGGTTAAGAGGTTGTCCAAGATCACAGGGTGCTAAGTGACCAAGCAGGGATTTGAACTATCCTCACAGAGATAGAAACTTGCACTACTGCTGTTCTACGGTTACCTGTTTCCCCTGCTAGGCTGCAGCCCTAGCTTTCGGACTAGAGACTGGAATACAAATGTTTGCAAAATAAATGCCTTGGAGATTCTAAGCAGTCCATTCGTTAACATAATTATATTTATATATATTTATTATTATAATCAACATAACTTCATTTACTTCTCACAACACTCCCTAGGTAAAATAGCTAATATTTAATCAGCACTTCCACGTGACACTTTTCAAGTGCCACGCTAAACATGTGATACGCATTATTGCTTTTAAATCTCACGAATACTATTTTGTAAGGACTATTATCCCCGTTTAACGGAAGAAGAAACGGAGGCTCCGAGCCGCTCAGTGATTTGCCCAAGGCCTGGCAACCAGTAAGTGGCAGAGCTAGAATCCTAGCTCGGGGTGCATGGCAAGAGTCCTCACTGGTGACCAGGAGGCCATATTGTCATTTCCACAGATGGGGAAACTGAGGCCCGGGGCACCGTGGCCATTGAGGGAAGCCCAGGCTGCACGCCTGCTCTTCCTCCTCTTGGGTTGGGGGCGCCTCCGCGGTGCGGGAGGCCGAGGGCGACAAGCGGAAGCCCCGCTCCGTAAGCATCGAAAACTGGCGGGAAGCCGCGCAATTCGCCACTTACCTCACGGAGCCGGAAGCACCTAGGTAAAGGCCGGGCTGGAGGATCGGAAGTGCGTCACCCCGCGGGCGGGACGCATCGGCCGGAAACCACCAATGGGAGCGCCGCATTTGCCTTCGCCCCGCCCCGAAGGAGAGGGGCCCGCCTTCCGACCGTAGACGCTTGCACAG
The DNA here is from genome assembly GCA_004363605.1 of Indri indri. Taxonomy (NCBI): domain Eukaryota; kingdom Metazoa; phylum Chordata; class Mammalia; order Primates; family Indriidae; genus Indri; species Indri indri. Next base: position 23,284 of record RJWJ010021705.1, on the reverse strand, counting down.
TCCGGACCGTGCTTGAGCGCTGTGGTGGGTAATGCGGCGCGCTTAGCTTGGCGGGGACGGAAGAGGGACTTCAGGAAAGGCTAGGGGAGGACACAGGTGGGGTAGGGCGAGTCAGGCAGTGGGCGTGAAGCCCCCGTGGGCCATGACGGAGAGTGGAGCTAGGGGCCCCGGGGGCTTGGGGCTTCTCCTTTACCGACGGGAATCTGAGGCCCCGAGAGGGGTGGCGGAGGAAGGTTGACTGGGATCTAGTCCCTCAACAGACACACCCACAGGCGCTTTACAGTCGTGTATTAGGTGAAAAAATACTTTTAGTCGTAATAGGTGAAAAAAGCAAAATACAAAATTCTGTTCAGACTGTTACATCTGTGGAAAATATGGCATTCGCTGTCAGCCTCTCAGTTAATCACAACTCCCCCTGTTCTCCCCTCTGTTTCGTGTGCAGAGATTTTTTCTCTGTGTAAGTCCACAGTCCCTTATTTTAAAGCTCCGAGGCTAGATGTTTTCAGAATCCAGGATTTCTCGGATTTTGGAAAGGTAAAATGGTACCTGCATTCTGTTGTATTGCGCCCTCAGCGGGATCTGGAGCAGTGTCTTGTAATCAAATATGTTACTGTTTCTACAGCTAAATATATGCATATTTACACTATGGGGGTACATAACGACCAGAAATAGTCTCATCTTAGGTCAGATCAAGTTTTCAAACTTCAGAAAAAATTTTGGTGTTCAGACCTTTTTAGATCTGAGAAATGCAGATAAGGGACCAGGATCATAATTTTATTGTTCAGTCGTTTTTCTCGCTTACCTGGACAGAGAGTGCTTTGAGAACAGGAACTGTGCTTTTGTTTTGCCACCTCTGTCTTTGTCACTAACTCTTGTGTGTCACCTTATTTCCTCTTAGCCTCCGTTTTAATCTGTAAAATGGGATCAGTAGTGCTTTTCTCATCTTAACTCTGTTGAGGATTAAATGAGGCTGTGCCCATGAAGCCCTAGCACTGTTAGCACACAGCACAAATGGTATGGCTGAAATTTACTTATTCCACAAACATTTGTATTTTAAAATTATTTAGGTAGACAATACATGTCCATGGCTAATCCTACCCCACCCCCCAGTTCCTCTTCATAGAGGCAGTTGACATAATATGCATAAACAAGCATATCTATCTTTATATATCTCTTCCGACCCCCACTTTCCTACCCCGTTTTCCCCAAGTTATAGCATTCAATCCTGTTCTATTCCTCATTCTTCTCATTTACATTTATTTTGGCAGTTATTTAACATATCACATCTTTTTTTATTATATGTAACATACTTGTAACATTGCACAGAAATGTAAGTTCGAAGAACAAAAATGAATACCCGTGTACCCACCAAGTTAAGAAAATAGAACATTATCATATTGTCAAAGCCTCCGTGGAATCCTTTTCTTTCCTCCCCAGAGATAACCACTGCCTTGAAAACTGTGTTACTCATTCCCTTGTTTTGTGTTGTAATTTTTACTGTCTATGTATTTGTCTCTAATGAATGTAATGTATGGTTTTGCTAAGTTTTGGATTTTATATAAATGGGCTCCTAAAATATTTTGTGTCACTTGCTTTTTGCATGTATTAATAACATGTTTTTGAGAAGCATTGTGTTGATGTGAGTAGCTCCACTTCATTGCTGTTTTGAATTCCATAGTATGATTACAATAGCTTTATGTAGCGGTTCTTCAGTTGATATGCTTTTATACTATTGCCAGACTTTTGTTACTATTAATACATAGTACTTCTATAAACATGTTTCCTGGCACAAATGTGGAAGTTTCAGTAAGATACATACCTTATCTTGGATTTCTGGTGATATGCAAGTTTGCTACATGAGAATACATATACAGCTTTTAGGATGTGGAACTCTTAAGAGATGAAGAATATAAATACTAAAATAGAAAAAGAAGATGAAAAAGGAAATAAACTTGACAACTAGCTGGATCTGAGGTTTGGAAGAGGAGGACCAGAGTTTGATGCTCAGGTGTGTGTGGTTTGTATGGTTGTGTGGATTGCACCATCCAAACCAGATGATTTACAGCAAGAAGGTCTTGGGGGAGGAAAAAGGTTGAGGATGGTGGATGAGGAGGAGGATCAGTCTAATTTAGGATTTGTTGAGTTGGAGATACTGGTGAGATGTTTTTAAGGAAGTCTATCTATAAATAGCAGACAGTTGGAGAAACTGGTCATGAGATAGTGCATCTTCTCAGTTCTGAGGTCCAGGTGATGATGCTGTTAAAAAAGAACAAAAACTAGCATTTTTGTGTATCTCTTATGTGCCAAGTTCTCGGTGAGCCTTTAGTGGTCTTATGTCATTGAAACTTCATCTTATGCCTTTAAGATAGCTATTATTATCCCCATTTTATAGATGAAAAGACTGAACCTTAGGGAGATTGCGCACAATAGCTAAAAATGTTTCTGTGCTCTGTTTGCCTAAGGGAACAGTCAATTTCTTGTCAGATCATGGCATCATCTGAAGTGAATGTTATCATCTTAGAATTCTAGGCCCCACCGGAATCTCTAGGAATGGGTCCGGGAATCTGTATTTTTAATGTGTGGGTTAGGTGATTCTTAAGATTGGACAGGTCTGGCAATTCTTACTCTCAGCGCCACATGTCTAGTTCAAAATCCACATTTTAGCCCCTGCACTGTGGCAGGAGTAGGCATCTTGATCAAGGCTTGTGTAATACTTTCATCAGCTCTGATCTTTGTGGGTTGTGGAAAGATACCATTTTATTAGAAAGCAGATTTTAAAAATAGCCTGCAGTCCTACCATGACACTTGTTTTATTAGAGGTTAGGGGAGAGAAGGAAACTAACATTTATTAAGTGTTTACTACCAGTTCTCCAAGCAATGAACGTTATTATAATTTTATAGTGAGAAAACGGGACCTCAGCGAAATTTCTCCAAGACCGTAGATCTGGTAAGTGGCTGAGCCAAAGTTCAGACCCAGAATTGGCTAATGGTGAAAATAGCTCACACTTATTTAGTGCTTACTGTGATACCGGATGTTACATGTATTAACTCATTTAATCCTCATAGCAGTTCTGTGGAGGATGATTCTGTCATTACTCCCACTTTACAGATCTGAAACTGAAGCACATGGAGACTAAGTTGCCCAGTTTCCCACACCTCGTAAGTGGTAGATCAGGCTCTGAACCCAAGCCTTCTGGCTCCAGAATCCACACTTCTTACCAGTACCAACTCTGACTCGTGTTCTTTTCACTTTTGTAGTAGTTAACATGAAGAGCTTAATTTTTAAAATGATCACAAATTTTTATTCACGTAAATTAGTACAAGACCTAGGACATTGCTTTTGGTGTGTTTGGAGATGACTGGTTTCATTTACTTCTTTTTCAGTTACTTCACACATGCATAGCAGTACCAGGAGAGCAGCGGGCATCATGACCGATGTCCATCGGCGATTCCTCCAGCTGCTGATGACTCACGGCGTGCTGGAGGAATGGGAGGTCAAGCGCTTGCAGAAGCACTGCTACAAGGTCCACGACCGTAAGTATCCCTATTCCCAGGATGCTCTGGTGGTACTGTGTTGGTCAGGGACTAGCAACATAGGTATAGTAGCATGGAACAAGTTAACCAGTACTCAAGTCTCTCTGCAGCCTCATATCAACCCATCTTTCTAATCTTATCTTCCACTTTTATTTAGTTATTTATTTTTCCAAGTAAATCTGACATTTAGCTCAGTGGATAAAAACTTAGACTCTGAAACTGTGTAGTCATTGTTGACACCAAAGCTCCAGCACGTGCTCCAGCCTCAGTGTCTTTGTCTCTAAAATGGGATAGTAATTGTACTTAATGCATAAGTAAGTATATGGTTTAGAGAATTAAGAGACATGATACATACAGGACACCTGGCACAGGGAAAGTGCTCAGTGGGTTATTGATAGTAACAGGGCAGCTTAGCACAGTGGTTAAGGACATAGCCTTACATTTGGCCAAGCCTGGAGACAGTGCTGTCCCTGCTCCATGTCAGCTGTAGGCATTTGGAACATCTTCTGGGGTCACTGGGAGGAGCAAATGAGACAATATGTGTGAAGCACTCGGAGCAAGGCCTGGCATGTACTGAGTTCTCAGAAACTGGAGATAGCAACAGAAGCAATAGGACAGTGTTGATGGCTCAGATGAATCAATATTGGCAGCTCGTGTTGAGTTGAGTGTCAATATGGGTAGATTTTGTTGAGTAGATCTTGCTGAGAGAAAAAGAAAGCTGATAAGTTATACTTACTGTATGATGTCATTGTGTTTTTTGTAAGGTACATAATGATTTTCATTGCTTGGGAATGCATTTGCATATACAAGCATAAAAGTGAGGTAGAAGGATAAACAGCATACTGGCGAGGTGCCTGCCTTTGGGGAGAGAAGGAGTGAGAGTGGGTTGTCAGCAGAAATCAAAGGACACTTCATCTTTATCCCGTTTTGTTCTTTTAAAAAGAAAAGACTTGAAGCAAACATGACATTATTAGCATAGTCTAATGGTTGTCACTCCTGATTAATGGGGATGCATGTGTTTGGTTTTTATTCTGCATTTTTGTCTTTTTCTCTGTATTTGTAATTGTCAGAAGAAAAATGGAAAAAATAATGAAGAGGTGAGCCAAGCCAAGCCAAGAGGAGTGAGAAGGGGTGGGTGGAGGGTGCCAAGTACAGGTAAAGGGACACAAGAAACCTGGCCACATTTAGAGCACTGCAGTTTCTGCAGCACGAGAAGAGTTAGGAGCCTGATCCCAGAGAGGTGAGGAGTGTATGGGAGTAAGAAGGGGAAGACAGTGAGTACTGAGAAAAATATTCTTTCAAGATGTGCAAAAGAAGGAAGAATGAAGGAATGTGGCACATTAGATAGAGAAGAGGCAGAGTTTGACGTGACTAGAGAGAGCACTGGTCCATCGAGGCATTCCATGGGGAGTTCTGGAAGCTTGATGAGGCACAGGAACAAACTAGCCTGTTTAACTGTGTTTAATTCTGTGTATCCAAACGTAATTGACCTACTGACAACATACCTTGGGAAACCCTAGACCAGAATATATAATTTGTGGGAAGAGAGTACGTTCTTTCGGTGTGTAGGTTTGCAGATCATGAAGAGCACCACAGTAATGGTTTTTACTTACTCCTGTGGACAGAACAGGCCTCTTCAAGTATTTGAAGTAGAGAGTGACATAATTAGTGCTGTGTTTGAGAACTAGTCCTCTGGTAAAAATATATCTGCTGTAACTGCCTGAACTTTGGTGGATAGGGATCTTGGTGACAGACTTCTTTATTGAAAGGGAATATTTTACCTGTTAAGCCAGCTTCTCTTGTTTTTTAAAAAGCACAGTAGGAGCTGGGCATGGTGGCCTGCTCCTGTAATCCCAGCACTTTGGGAGGCTGAGGTGGGAGGATCATTTGAGGCCAGGAGTTCAAGACCAACCTGGGCAACAGAGCAAGACCCCATCTCTACCAAAAAAAATAAATAAACAATAAGAAAATAAAAAATAAATAGGAGTTTAAACCTACCCCTCAGTATACTCCAGAGGTGGGTGAAAGAATGCTTATCTTAATCCTTACCAACATGACAATTCATTCCTTCTCCCTTTTCGTTTGTCCTATAAGCCCTGAATGTGGACTTATAGGACAACACTGAAGCAGTGTTGATGGGGAAGTTTCACAGCTCACTGCAAGGAGCCATATGATGCCTTAATATTAAGAATGAAACTGTTTTTGCCTTTATTTGACCTTTAAAATTGTTATGATCTAATTTAGGAAAGTCCTGTAGAATGTGTCTAGGAATTGATTTATTCTTCACACTTTATGTTAATATATCATTTCTTCACACCTAGATATGGTTATGGCTAGGTTGAAACAGGGAATAACTGTAGTCTGTTTTCTCCTATCCTTCATTTAAAATAAAAACAAAAAATTTGTTCCTGAGCATTTTTGTTATTAAGAGAGATTTTAAAATAAGGAATGATAGAAAGAAATTATCTAAAATTAAGTAAATACTTTTAAGACCCCATATTATTAATCTCCTGTCTTTTGAAGAGATGGCCAGGAAAGTCCCCTTGTACCAACTGGAAAAATATTTAGCTTCTAAGAAAATTAGGAAACAAAGGAGTAATTGAAACTGCAAGTTATTCTGATTGCCTTTTCCCAGGGATTTGTCTAGTTTATCAAAGCACTTCTTATTTTGGGCTTTGGTTTGGGCTCTTTCCTTACAGTCATTAAGGGGAAACAGCATTTCCACCGCTGGTGGTGCCCCGCAACCTGCTGGGAAGGCCTGGCAGGTTTAAATATTTTTTTTTAATTAAAAAAAAAAAGGTCAGGGGGACAAATTCCCTAGTTCTCCTGGCTAGTGAAGAGTTTTGATTTTGTTCTGAAGTCCCAGTGCCTTGGGTGTAGCCTTTCAGAATGGTACTAGGGACCTGTGTTCTTAAAGGACCTCAGATTTTGAGGCAGGGCTTTGCGTCCATACCGTGTGTTTATTTATCCACCAAAGCTTCCTGAGAATCTCATGTGAGCCTGGCCTCTGTGCTAGGAACTTCTGACATAGATACTAAGTTTTTGTTTCACGTTGGCTCTCATGAGTTATACAGACAAGGAGTCAGATGATTCAAGTATAAGGTCCCTCGATACACGTAGGCATGGGAGGCCAAGGGGATGGTGGTTAAGAAGACTTGGGTGTGGAGTTTTCCACTTTGGGCCAAGACGGTGTAATAGGGATCAATACACCTTCCTCCCTGAAGCAGTCCAAATATGGACAAAATATAAAACACTGGGCATTAGTCAGTGAAGGACAGTGATCTCTTGAGAGATAGTCAATGAAGATTTTTTTTTTTTTTTTTTTTGCTTCTTGCCACTGAATACATGTCATCTTTTCCAACACTACTCCTCCAATTCTGCAGATTGGGTGTGCAACCGTTCAGTTCAATTCTGATACTGTCTATCTGGAGTTAGCATCAGATCCCACAGGTTAAAGGGCTCAGTCCCACAAGACTGTGTTGCAAGTCCTGGGCCACCTATACCTTTGACTAACTGGCTGTAAATCAAGGGGTTCCCACAACTCCCTTCTCAGGTTTGATAATTCGCTAGAATGACTCACAGAACACAGGAAAGCACTTTACATTTACTGGTTTTTTTATAAAGGATACAACTCAGGAACAGCCACATAGAACATATGCCTGGGGCACAGTATTGGCGGGGTGGCGTGGAGCTTCCATGCCCCGTCTAGGCGCACCACCCTCCCAGCACCTCAGTGTGTTTAACAGCAGGGAAGCTCTCCAGATACTTTCATTTAGGGATTTTATGGGAGTTTTAACACATGGTAGCTCTCCAAATACTTTCATTTAGGGGTTTTTATGAGGGTTCCATTATATGGGCACATTTGATTAAATCATTGGCCATTGGTGATTGATTCAATCTCCAGTTCCTCTATTCTCTCCAGATATTGAGGGGGTGGGGACACTGAAAGTATCAAGCTTCTAATCGAGGCTTGATCATACTGGTGACCAGAACCCATCCTAAGCTATCTTGGAGCCTGGGAAGAGTCGTCCTACCTGTCACCCATCTCACTCAGGAAATTCCAAAGGTTTTAGGGATTCTGTGCCAGGAACCTGGGACAAAGACCAAGTATCTTTCTTCTACCACAGGCAGCAATGGGAGTGAGCACTACAGTTGTCCAGTTCACTGCCTGGAGAGAGTTTTTAGGCCATGGCATAGGGGGAACCCAAGCCGAGCTAGGCAGACTCCCTGAGTCGAGATGGAGGTGAGAATTCAGGGAGATTAAGGCAGCTAGAGTTTGCAGGACAGAATACTCATAATTGAGTATAATACAGAAGAGAGATGCACAGAGAGAAAAAGTGAGATTTCCAGCGTGCCCCTCCACTCAAGGACCCAGCTGAGAACTGATAGCAGGGGAACTACTGGAGGCCAGGGAAAAACTCACTTGACAGGCTTAGAGAGAACAATGCCATATGTTCACAGGTCTGGGAATAGTGCCTGTTCCAGGCCCAAATGGCTTCTACCAAACATTTAAGGAAGAACTAATACCACTTCCACCCAGCTCTTCCAGAAAATGGAATAAAATACTTCACAACTCATTCTGTGAAGCCTACATTGTAATGTAAAAACCAAATATATTGCAAGAGAAGAAAACCACAGACCAAGATTCCTCATGAACATAGATGCTTACATTCTAAACCCAGTTTTGGCAAATCTAATATAACAATATTTAAAAAGGATGATACAACATGACCAAGTGGGGTTTATCCCAGTTACGTAGGGTTGGTTTAGTATTTGAAATTCAATCAACATAATTCACAGTATTAACAAACTAAAAAAGAAAAATCATATGATCATCTTAATAAGTGCATAAAAAGCATTTGACAAAATCTAATGTCTACCCTGGCATGGTACAGCAGAAGATTCCCTTGGCCAGGGTGATGTAACAGGGATCAATATACTGAAGCAATTCAAATATGGACAAAATATGAAGCACTGGGCATTAGTCAGTGAATGACAGTGATCTCTTGAGAGATAGTCAGTGAGGATTTTTCTTTTTTTTTTGCTTCTTGACACTGAATAATACATGGCATCTTTTCCATCACAAGTCCTCCAATTCTTTCAGAAGATTCTTACAGAAAACTGCGGGGATCCTAAGGAGCAGGGTATAAACAGGATCAATAGAGCATCAGGGCTTAGAGCATGAGCGAGGAGTCAGCAACTGTCTGCACAGACTTTAAAAAAAAAAAAAAAAGCAATATCCATTCCTGATAAAAACCCTCAGCAAAGTGGGAAAGGAAGGGAACTTCCTTAACCTGATAAAGGGTATCTCTGTAAAACCTACAACTAATATTGTATTTAATGGTGAAAGACTGAATTCTTATCCCCTCAGTATGAGGAGCAAGACAAGAATGTCTGTTTTCACTGCTTCTATTCTAGCCAGTGCACTCAGGTAAGAAAAAGAGAAGCCATCTGGTTTGGAAAGGAAAAAGTAAAACTTTACTTTTTACTATACACAGTTCATGTAGAAAATCTGATGAAATCTATAAAAAAGCTGCTAGAACTAATAAGTGAGTTTAGTAAAGTTGCAGGATACAAGATCAATATCTAAATATCAATTGTATTTCTATATGCTAGCAATGATATGCTAGATTATTATCAGAAATTGAAATTTTAAAATGGTACCATTTATAATAGCATCAAAAATATTATTTATCCCAATTATCCCAGTGCTTTGGGATAAATCTGACAAAAAATGTGTAAGACCTGTACACTGAAAACTACCAAACATTGTTGAGAGAAATCAAAGGAGATCTAAATAAATGGAGAGACATGCTATGTTCATGGGCTGGGAAACTCAATATTGTTAAGATATCAGTTCTCCTCAAATTGACCTATAAGTTCAGATTAATCCCAATCAGATCCCAGCAGGGCTTTTTGTAGAAATTGACAAGCTGATTCTAAAATTCACATGGAAATGTAAAGGACCTAGAAGAGCCAAGACTACTTTGAAAAAGACTGTTAAACTTGGAGAACTAACACTACCTGATTTTTTTTTTTTTTTCTTGAGACAGAGTCTCACTCTCTTGCCTGGGCTAGAGTGCCGTGGCATCAGCCTAGCTCACTCAACAGCAACCTCAAACTCCTGGGCTCAGCAATCCTCCTGCCTCAGCCTCCCGGGTAGCTGGGACTACAGGCATGTGCCACCATGCCCGGCTAATTTTTTTCTATTTTTAGTTGTTTGGCCAATTTCTTTCTATTTTTAGTAGAGATGGGGTCTCGCTCTTGCTCAGGCTGGTCTCGAACTCCTGAGCTCAAGCAATCCTCCTGCCTCGGCCTCCCAGAGCTAGGATTACGAGCGCGCCCAGCCTCAGCACTACCTGATTTTAAGACTGATATAGCTACCATATAATATCAAGACAGTGTAGTATTGGTGTAATAATAGACATACAGATCAATGGAACAAAACAGAGTCTAGAAATAGACCTACACATAGATGGACAGCTGCTTTTTGACAGAAATGCAAAGGTAATTCAGTGGAAATAGTCCTTTCCATAATTAGTGCTGAAATTATTGGATATTCATTTTCAAAAAGTGAGCCTTGAGCCATACTTTGCACCAAACACAAAAATTAACTCAAAATGAATCATAGACCTAAATGTAAAACCTAAAGCTATAAAACTTTTGTTTTTTTTCTAGAAGAAAACACAGGAGAAAACCTTTGTGAAAACCTTAAGCAAAGATTTCATGGATCTAACACCAAAAGTGTGATTCATAAGAGAACAAATTGATAAATTGGACTTCAAAATTAAAAACTTACGCTCTTTAAAATAAAATGTTTAGAGAATGAAAAGACAAGCAAAATACTGGGAGAAAATATTTATAAATCATATGTTTGATAAATGACTCATATCCAGAATATATAGAGAATTTTCACAGCTCAACAATAAGAGAACATACAGCACAATAAAAACTGAGTAGAAGCTTTGAACAGACACTTCACGTAAGTTATACCTATGGCAAATGAGCACATGAAAAGATGCTCAACACTGTTAAACATTAGGACAATGCAAACTAAAACCACATCGAGATACTACTGCATATGTGTTAGAATGGCTAAAATGAAAAAAGACTGTGCATACTAGTTGTTGGTGGGAACATGGAGGAACTGGAGCTCTCATATACAACTGTTGGGAATGTAAAATGGTGCAGCCATTTAGGAAAACAGTATGGCAATTTCATATGATCTAGCCATTCCTCTCTTGCGTATTTACTCGAGATATGGTGGGGTGTGTGGGTATGTGCCTGTACTCCCAGCTACTGGAGAGGTTGAGGTGGGAGGATTGCATGAGCTCAGGAGTTCAAGACCAGCCTGGGAAACATAGTGAGACCCTGTCTCTAAAAAAAACAAAAAAAAAAAAAAAAGAGAGAGAGAGAGATGAAGATATATGTCTACACAAAGGCTTGTACAGAAATATTCAGAGTAGCTTTACCTGCTTTACTTGTAATGGCCCAAACTGTAAACACTTAATTGTTTATCAGCAGGTGAACAGATGAACAGACTGTGGTATATCCATATAGTAGATTATTACTTCATAGTATAAACTGTTGCTACTTGCTAGAATATGAGTGAATTTCAAAATGATTTTGCTGAGTGGAAAAAGCCAGGCAAAAGAGAGTATGAATTCATCTGTATGAAATTCTGGACAAGGCATACTTGGCTGTAATGACAGAAAGTAGTTCAGTGGTTGCGTGGGGATGGTGTGTAGGATCGGGGAGAGGGGTAGGAGAGGTGGAGAAAGGGAATATAAAGAGGCACAAAGAAACTTTTGGGGCTGATGGACATGTTTATTATCTTAATGTGATGGTCTCGGGTATATATATCATAACTTATTAATGTCATACACTTCAAATATGTACAGTTTATTGTATGTGAGTTATACCTCAACAAAGCTGTTAAAAAAAAGATCCGAATTTAAACTCACTTTGCTACGTGGTAGGTGTGTGACCTTGGTCAAGCGACTAAACCTTGGAGCTTCAGTTTCCCTAGCTGCTGTAGAGTGGAGCTGGAGATACCTGTCACTCAAGGTTATTTGTAAAGACGGTGAATACAATGTATGGCATGTGCTTAGTAGCCTGTATGTCCCCAATAAATGGTGACACTTGAGGAGATCACCAGGTTTTCTCATATGTTTCATTTTCTTGGTCTGGGAAGGCCCCATGTTATCTGCATGGAACTCTGAGAAAATAGATGCAGCATCTGGGAAATGTTTCCTTTCTTTGCTATATCCAGGGCTTATCTGGAGAAGCTGGTAAGTAGCTATGGAAAGTGTCTGTAGTTCAGTTTCTAAAAACAAAACAAACACGGAATCCTGAACTCTGCAGTCTTCCCACATGGCCCAAGGCCCCTTGGGGAGTAGGTGCTCCAGCCTGTTGATTTTGTTGTAGAGTGGTAGTGAGTTGTGTGTGGTTGCCCAGCAGAGGTTTTGAGGGCGCCCCCTAATCCTGAGCATGACTCTGGGTTGGAAACTCTATTTCATTTATCAGGTGGGTTTACTGAGCAGAGGCAGAAAGTTGCCTTGGCCCACAGTTGTGTGGTGATGATTCCCTCAAAGTTATTTGTCTTGTTAAGGTGTTTTGGGGGCTGGTCTTTCCGTTTTTGGTTGAACAAGTTGGTAAACCAGAGCCTTTTTAAGGAATCATCGGGTCTGGTCTCCTTATCTCACAAACCAGGAAGCAGAGGCTTCTAGAAGTCAGGTGTGCAGCCCTGCCAGTTCTTACACTGGTTCTGGACCCTCACCACTACTAAATGCTGCCTTCTCAATCGGTGCCAGGTTCAGGGTGGGGCTTCCTTGCCTAAACATTGTAGTGTGACTTTTTAAATTTATGTTTTATTTTGAAATAATTCCAAACTCACAGGAAAGTTGTAAAAACAGTACCATTTTTTTCCCCTGAATCATTTGTAAGTTGCCAATTTACTTACAATTGTAAGTTACAATTTAAGTTACCTATTTAATAAGTCCTTTTACCCTAAATTCGGCAGCGTGCATTAACTGGTTGCTAGGGACAGTGGTCTGACTTCCTGCAAGTCTGACTTACAGACAGTAGTCTGGCTTTCTGTGCTAGTTTCTGTAGATTGTGGGTCAGAGTTCTGCTTTTATTTTAGTATTTATTTATTTATTTTTTAACGGCTGAAAACAAATTTATTCTCTTACAGTTCTGTAGGTCAGAAGTCAAAATCAGTTTCAGTGGGTTCAGGTTAGTGTGTTAGCATGGCTGCTTCCTCCTGAATGTTCTGAGGGAAGAATCTGTTTCCTTGCCTTCCTCAGGGCAAGCAAGGGCATTCTCCTAAATAACCACAGTACCACCATTAAAATCAGGAAATTAACATTGATATATCACTACTGTAGTCTCTAGACCCATTCAAGTTTCTCCATTTGTCCCAATATTGACTTTATTAGTAAACAGCCCACACTAGGGTCGTGTGTTACATTTAGTTGTTATGTCTCTTTAGGCTTCTTAAATTATGAGTAATTCCTTAGTCTTTCATTGACTGTTATGAACATGGCAGTTGTAAAGATTACAGGCTACTTATTTTGTAGAACTGATACAAAAATAATGTGAGCCATGTAAGTAAAACTTGGTGGTAAAAAGAAACAGGTGGAAATTAATATCCAAAATAATACTATGTCTAGGGACAGTGGCTTATGCCTGTAATCCTAGCACTTTGGGAGGCTGAGGCAGAAGGATGGCTTGAGGCCAGGAATTCGAGACCAGCCTGAGCAACAGCGAGACCCTGTCTCTACAAAGAGTAGAAAAATAAGCCGGATGTGGTGGTGCTCACCTGTAGTCCCAGCTACTTGGGAGGCTGAGGCAGGATGATCGCTTGAGCCCGGGAATTTGAGGTTCCTGTGAGCTAGGATGATGCCACTGCACTCCAGCCCAGGCAACAGAGTGAGACTCTGTCTTAAAAAAAAAGATTAGTGAACACAGTATTACAGGAACATTGGAGTTTGATAAACATTTTCAGTTTTTGTCAAACCTTTTGCCTTCATCCCAAGTTTGTTTCTAACATGCTGATTTACATGACTACATTAGTGTCATTGTCTTTGTGTCTGTTTCAGGCCTCGTCAACATCGTTAGGTGACATGCATTAATGGTGAATCACAGTGATGTTGACATTTGAGTTTAGTATTCCATCCTGTATCTGCAGTCATATTTGTAAGCACTTTCTCTTTCCAAGGAGGACTGAGTGACAATTAGAAGCTGGCTCCAAGTAAATTTTCCCTCTGTTTTTAATGATTTCATTGTACATTTCTCCCCTTCGGCCATGATGAACAGTTAATAAGCTTACCACTGTCAGAGCTGGCGTGCCTTTCCAGTTAATCAAGGGAGATAAAGTCTGTTTCTGCAACTGAAAAGTGGCAAAAAATTAGCATGAATAGTAACTTCTAACGTGTGACTTAATGAATTTTTCAACATACAGAATTTACAGCAGGCAGTTGTTATGTACTTAATTAGGAATCTTTGGGTTTAAGAGCTCTGTAACCATGAGGAAACTAATATTGTTGCTTTTATGTCTCTGGCTTTTGCTGGACTAAATATCTCTGGGTCTCTCCTGCTCTTGATGACTTTGTGCAGTGTGGGAGCACAGCCTACACGGCCCCACGCCAGCCCTTTCAGGCCAGTGCAGGTTTGCTGAGCCAGCTGGGACGTCTGTGCACTTCACACTCTCCCAAGTGCGGACATCATTTGTCTGGGAGTGCATTTTGTACTGGATCCCAGACACAAGGGAGGTTATGTGTGAGGGTGTGGAAGAACTGGGAATGAATTCTTCTGTGGGATTACCACAGACCCCACTGGCCGGAACAGTGAAGCCATTTTTCAAAGGCACGGTTTCAAATCCTGTTTCTTCCAGGGACTTGGGAAAGTTCTTTTACTTTTCTGGGTGAGGGGGAAGTCATATCTACCTCACAGAAAAGTCGTGAGGATTAAACAAAGGAATTTATGTTCAGTGCCTGGCACTGAGTACTTGCTGGTACCTGTTCACTATGTGCTGCTCGCTGCCTGTTCTTTCCTTTTCTGTCCCTCTCCTTGTCATCTAATCCTAATTCCTGGGGGTGGGGGCGGGTAGGAGTGACTGTGAGAAGATCCATCATGTTGGAATGAGAGTGTGATAGGAATTATTGTGTAGACCATAGGGCTGAATTCTGCTGTTGAGATTTTCTCAGAAAATCCAAAAAGCGTGGTCACTGCTAGTACTGCACATCTTCCCCAGTTGGTCGATGGATGCGTGTAGAATGTCAGCTGAATGATGGTGAGCAGGACAGGCAGAGTCCCAGCCCTCAGGGAGCTGGCATTCTGGTAAGAATAGCGAGGGAGACAACGACCAGACTTGGAGACAAACGGTGCGGTGGTTTGATGTACTGAGTGCTGGAAAGAAAGATGTGATGAGTCTGGGTGTGGTTCTGGCCAAGGCCTGCCTACATGCTCAGGCCTTTCTGCAGAAGTGCCAGTTTGGCGGTGCCCGGGTGGTGAGGGGGCAGCCCTGCAGAGATCCACGGGAGAAGCTTTACAAGGGGAAGGAAACGTGGGGAAGGGGCCGAGATGGGCAGGAGCTTGGTGTGGGGACCCACAGAAAGGCCAGCGTGATTGGAGTGCAGGGTGGGAGGGGACGTCACACAGGAGCATGGGTCAGGCATGGCACCCCAGGAAGATGGCTTCCAGGCTGGGACCTGGCTCCACTCCAGCCACCTGTGTGTGGACAGCAGTTGGAGAGGGCTGGAGGGAACACCGGGAGACTGTTGGAGACTGTCGGAGGCTGTCGCCTGCTCTGGGCTGTAGTGAATGGGGGAAGCAGCGGGCATGAAGGTGGCCGACTGGAGCCATCTCCGACAGGCCCACAAGGCTGTGGTCCCAATTCAGCACCCCTACTAGCCCCTGCTGGGAACAGGCATTGAATGAGTCCCTCAATAGAAAGTGTGGGCACAAATGGAGAGCAGCCACCAGGAATAGGCAGCCCCTAACTTGTGTTTGGCAGAGACTCACAGGCAGGCAGAGGAGTGGGGGGCTTCAGGTGTGCCCTGAGTGGAGGCTGCTGGCTGGGGAAGCTAGAGGCAGCTACAGAGGCAGGGTGTCCTATGTGATTGGGTGGGGAGCATGTTTGGCTTTCTGTGGTTGGTCCTCAGTTGGAAACAGGGAGAAAAATTAGGGAAGCTATTATTAGTTATTAATCAAATCAAATCCTGGTCCTTTGAGGTGAGTTGTTTTTGGCTTTCTGAACTGGTTGCTAGGGACAGTGGTCTAACTTCCTGCAAGTCTGACTTACAGACAGTAGTCTGGCTTTCTGGGCTGGTTGCTGTAGATTGTGGGTCAGAGTTCTGCTTTTATTTTAGTATTTATTTATTTATTTTTTAACGGCTGAAAACAAATTTATTCTCTTACAGTTCTGTAGGTCAGAAGTCAGAATCAGTTTCAGTGGGTTCAGGTTAGTGTGTTAGCATGGCTGCTTCCTCCTGAATGTTCTGAGGGAAGAATCTGTTTCCTTGCCTTCCTCAGCTTCCTGTGTTCCTTGTCTTAGGACCTCTTCTTCCATCTTCAAAGGGTATCACTCCAGTCTCTGCTTACGTCATTACATCACCCTCTCCTCTGACCCGGAGTTCTGCTTTTATATATGATCCAGCCATTGGCATCACAGTCCATTCTTTTGAGTTGTTCACAGCCCAGCCTGTGTGGGAAACAACCTCTTATCTGGTGGGTATAGGAACAGAGTGGCCCCATTAGTCACCCTGTCTCGTTACAGCAGGTTCCAGCCCACATCAGAATTTGGAAACTGGTAGAATGTCAGTGGTATCTAGCATGCAGGCATGATTTGTTTGCCTTCCAGTGTTTCTAATTTTTAAGAATTAGTTAGCATGTTAAACAAACAAAAAACCGAAAAACAACCACCAAGAGATTTCTCGTAAAAGCCAAAGATCAGGCACTGGGCACTTGGCTGGAGCAGAGTGGCCCTGCCTTTTTGATGGATGCGTGTTCTCTGTTCCCCACTGTGCCCACAGTTATCTACATTTGTGCCTCCTGCCTGGCCTCTGTAGGCATCAGATTTGTCAGTTTTAATGTTGCTTGAATGCAGCCTGAGGAGGGGGAAGCTTACACAACAGGGCTAAAGCAGAGCTACTCTGGTTTCAGGGAGCTGGGCTGCCAGGAAGCCTCCTCTCCTGTCCCCTGCAAAGCCCCTTGTCCCCTGCAGAGGCTCTTCCTCTGCTCCATGGAGGCTCCTGCAGTGGGTGGAGGTGGGGGACTGAGCCACCATTCATCTCAAGGATGGATGGACTACTTGTTTTCAAAGGGTGCAATTAAAATGAAATGTGTATGGACAGCATCAATAGTAAATAGTAAAATTCTGCTGAAAGCAGTTATGTTTTCTATGATAATTCACACTGTAATCCAGGACTTTACCACGATGAAGGCATCGGCACTGTTTTATTGCTGACAGGAGTACTGACCAGTAGATCTCTGGCCAGGGTAAGGTCCTGTAGGGATTTACAGTGTATAGGGACAGCAAGTGGGTGTCGCTGATGCCACTCCAACAGTGCTGTCATGGGTTTTAGGGCCCTTAATGCATGTGGCCAAGATATAGGATGGTGCCAAGTAAAGTGAGTTTCAGGTAAAATAAGCTTCATGCTCTGTCATTTGAGTGACACTAAAGAGTAAACTTTCTAACTATAATGATCTCTTGATTTAAAAAAAAATGACCTATGTGTACAGATCTCAAAACAGTAAGTTTTAAAATGTTATTAAAATTCTATTTCATCTATGCCATCAGAGCCCTGAGCTAATCCACCTTGTCAGATGACACTCATTTTTCTCTTTTTTGATTCAGACTCCTGAGGGTTAAGGAGTCAAGTTATATGGTTGTTGAGCACTAAAGTATTTTTTTAACCTTTTATTATGAAAAAAGTCAAACAGAAAAGTAGAATAGTACAATGACTCACCCGGTTCAAATGATGATAAACTCATGGTTAATCTTGTTTTATTCTCCTGCCTACTTACCCCTATATTATTTTGAAGTAATTTTCAGACTTCATTGCATATCTAAGTAATAATTTTTTTTTTAATGAATGCTTAAGTCCTTTTGTTGCTGCATCCAACTACTGGCCAGATATCTGGCTTCTGGTCTGCACTTTGTCATCTTCTGGCCCTGTCATCTTGAGTAAGCCATCTTGAGTAAGCCCTTCACCTCTCTGACCCTGGCGTCCTCTTTTGGAAAACAGAGACAGTGATTCTTCCCAGCTTGCCTCAGTGGCTCATGGGAGTCCGTTGAGAAGACAGGGAGCAGTACTGTATGTAGCATGTGGTGGATTGATGCACCCATGCAGACAGTGATTTGTCCAGCAGTTACTTACCAGTAAAAGCCAGCTCTCCTGCCATCCCTGCACTTCCTAGCACTGTTCACTGGCCATGCTTGGGAAGTGCCCTTGGCAGTTCTTGCCTTTGCACCTGCAGGTCTGAAGGCCAGAAAATCTTTCCCCAGGCAATTGATGAGAACTGTAAGCTGAGAGGCAAAATCCATGACCCCTTACACACCTCTCTGGCTCAGGGTCCTGCCTGTCAGCTGTCCTTTGTCCCAACCTGGGGGGCTGCTCTCTCAGGCCCTGTCCTGCTCCTCAGCGCTGTGTTAAGCAGGGCCACCTGCCCACTTCATCGGAGAGGCCTGTCAAGGGCAAGTTGGCCCACAGGTGGTTTGGGCCCCTGGGGTCTTATTTTTTGCTGTTATTTCCTCTGCCTAAAAATGGCATTTTCTATCTTCAGTACCTAGTTTAGAACAAAGCTATTTGCTGGCCAAAGATTAGGGCAACAGACTTCCTAACTCAGTGCATATCTAGTCCTGGGTTCCAGTGGCCTCTGGGAAGCAGGGACCCTGATTTAGCAAGAAGAGGTTCATTGGTAAAGTTAAAGTAAAATTTAATTTTAAAAGAAAAGAAGAAAATGTATATAGAGTGTCTTAGCCAGAAAGAAGTCTCTCAACATGAGTTGAAAAACCCCTCCTCCTGAGAGAAGTGTCCTGTTTCATTCATTGCTGCCTGGAGGCTCATTTTTTAATTGCCCCCAGCAATAGGCATTTCCTGCTAAAGAAGAGTGGTTCTGTCCTTTCCCAGGACTTTGCCTTTCCTCATCTCTTCTGGTGGCCACGTGTGCTGACCCCACGGGGACTGGCTGAGGGGATGATGGGTGTTGGCTGGGTCCAGCTCCTCTCTGCACCTCTGGTGTCTTTATCAGCCACTGCCTTGACACATTCCATCTTGCCATGTTGGCTGGGCCCCTCTTGGTGACTCCGAAGCCATGGGGCCATGTGCAGGAGGGTGTAGATAGTGGCATCTGGGATAGGGAATATCCTCAGGTTTGCTCTGCAGAGGCTATGTGGCTTAGTGCCCAGGAGCTTGGGGTCTGGAGTCAGGAGGCCTGGGTCCATTTCCAAGTTATGGAAACTCTGAGCAACTTTAACCTCTCCACACCTCATGTACATGAAGACGATATTAAGCACTCACCTTATGGAGTTACTGCTATTATAAGGATGAAATGTACCCAAGCTAATGAATAGTGCTGGCATAATGAGGCAGTCACAGTCACACGTTAGCCGGCTCATTGCTTTCAGTCTAACAATAGTTACTTTACCACAGCCCATAGGAAATGCATATACACCCTGCTTCTTACAAGTGGAGAAAACGCACATGGCAACCAAAGATATATAGGTTCAACCTTGCTTGGTTCAAACATCATGCTAGTTGTGCTGCTTAGGGTGTCTCTTTCTCTCTAGAAGAGGCAGCTATGGAAGGGCCAGAACCTGTTTCTTCCTCCTCAAGCTGGTCATTCCATATTGCTGACTGCAGGTCGGTGTGTCCAGAGAACCAGCCTCTGACCCAGCTCTACCTACAAAAAACCTGGTATTTTGATACTTACCAAAGCATGTGTCTTTTTTTCTCAATTGGCTCTGGGTTCTGAAGAGAGGAGCAGTGTTATTAACTCTCTTAAATCCCTCGAAGTGGTATTCGTAAGACTGGAAATGGTTGCCTCAGAATCACACGATACTGTCTTAATCTCACACACTTTATCATGACCATGCACTCATAGAATATCGGGGCCAAAAGGAGTCAGAGACGTGCCTTAGGCCCAGTATGTCCCTACAGATTTGCAAACTGTAGCGTCTGCACCATGGGCTCCAGGATCAGGGAGGGAGTCGGGGCAGAGCAGTGAACATTAGCTCAAGCAAGAGACCCCGATTCTGGCCAACTTAGAAAGGAATGTGTCAGGACACATGCTTTGTTAAGTATCAAAATACCAGGTTTTTTGCAGGTAGAGCTGGATCAGAAGCTGGTTCTCTGGACACACCGACCTGCAGTCAGCAATACGGAATGACCAGCTTGAGGAGAGAGAAACGGGGGGCTGACTGGCGGCGAGGGGCAGGAAACATATCACCACTGCGTGGCCAAACACCCTCCCTCTATAACTGCTGAGCTGGATCCACCTCCAGCTGGCCTTTTGTCCCTTGTGCAGATTGGCTGACATACGTTTGGTGTCTACTCCTGGCTGTCCTAAGCTCTGGCCCCCTCAGCTTCCTGCTTTCTGGTTCTCTGGCTATGGGTACCTGGAATTATTCTCCCACCAAAACCACAAATGTAGGAGAAAGACAATTAAAAAAAAAAATGTCTTATTCAGGAGGAAATGGCTGCTAGGTAGGCAGACATCACCGGCTGACTCTCTAGTGGGCTGGCTGGACTCCGTCATGGGAGCAGTTGGAGTGACGTGAAGAGGAAGGAAGTGCTTGAGCAGTGTGGGAGGACAGCAGGGAGCCCCAGCTAGTGTGGTCAGGGAAGGCCTGCACAGGAGGGTGCCCGAGGATCGGGAGGCTGGGTGGTAGTAGCGAGAGCGCTGGAGGGAAGAGGGTTCTAGACTCCTGTGAGATTGGAGATTAGATGGTGTGCAGCCTTCAGAGATGAGAGAAAGAGGGAGAGACTCATGCAGGGTCCCACAGAGAGGGAGGGCAGGACCGGGCCAGAGCCCACGCCTCTGCTGCTGGCCCCATGGCCCTGTGCTGGCAGAAGGAGCCAGTTGCGGGAGTCAGGGGTTGCTGAGCATAAGAGAAGTTCATTCTCAGGTTGTAGTTAAGAAAGAGCTGCCATGGCACAGGGGCCCCTGTTAGAAACGTTGACAGGGTCAGTGATTGACATGACCATGGTTGTGTCCCTGATGCAGGAGGCTTGTGTGGAAGGAAAAGGTGAGAAAGAACTGAGAGAAGGTGAGCGACTAAGCAAATGGGAGGTGTCTGCAGTGAGTGAGTGCAGCAGTTGGAAGTGGCTGGTTTTTCTCTCTCTTAATGAAAATACAGTGAAAACATTCATGTTTCTGAAAATGAGGCTGGACGACAGGGAAAGGGCAGAGAGGGCTGTCAGCTCGTCTCCATGCAGATGTGGTATTTGGAAAGTCCAGTACATCAGAATGCTTTTGATCTGCCCACAGAGTACACTTCTCTGAGTGACACCCAGCAGGGGCCTCTTCAGTGGAAAATGTGAATTGGCACTTTCAGGGGGAGCTGGGACTTGCCACTGTGTC
This sequence comes from Indri indri, assembly GCA_004363605.1. Lineage (NCBI taxonomy): Eukaryota > Metazoa > Chordata > Mammalia > Primates > Indriidae > Indri > Indri indri. The sequence goes on along the minus strand of RJWJ010021705.1, from coordinate 2,161 downwards.
ACATTGGGTGGACAAGGCGGCTCCTGCCCACCAACGATCCTCACTCAGGCAGTGAGGGAAGGTTCTTGATGTCTTGTTGCTTCGCCCCTAAGTTTCCCAGCATCGGGTACTCTCTGGGGTAGAAAAATATTTCTGGCAAGGTCAAGGGCACAGGCTCATACGGAACAGCCAGGCTCACGTGGCTGTGAAGAGGTGCTTTGTGTGTGTGGTGTGGCAGAGGAAGGAAGCAGCAGCACTTTGCACCGGGCGCAGAAGAGAATGTTTCATGGGCGAAGGGCCATCTGAGTTGGCTCTGGTGAGGGAGGAGGGCGTGTCCAAAGGGAAGGACGTGAGCAGGGACACGGAGGCAGGAAGTATGATCAGTTTCCCAGTAGCCGAGGCCAAATACTTCGCCATTTTGTCATGCCCACCTATTTATTATTAGTAATTTTTTATCTAAATTGCTTTTTGAATACTTTACTTAAAATGGAAGACTAGGTACCTGCTGTAAATTGCATGTTAGCATCACTGTCCTGGACTTGGCCATTAGCTTTTCTGGGCTGCCACGGTCTGCCCCTTGTTAGAGCTCATGAGTCTGGCTTGTCACTGTCTCCTGTGCACGGCCATACCCTCCATTGTCATCATGTGATCCTTGTGTTTTTATAAACTTTATTAACCTTTAATTATATGGGTAGCTTAGAAATACCTTCTCTGTAAGAAGTCAAACCCAGACACAGCTCAGGTGCCCTGCAGTGACTTCCTAGTGGCAGCCTTGGTCATCAGCTTCGTGGGTAATCCGCCAGGCCTTTTTCCTTTTTCCTTTTATTGCTTCTATTATTGTTTTACATATAAATGGTATCATAGTGTCTGGTTTTTTCCAAAGTGATTTTTCTACAGTATGAATCTTTTGCAATTAATTATTTTAATAAGTGAAAACAGTAATACATAGTCTTGGTTTGAAAAGTTTCGCAGTACAAAAAGATAATTCCACGACACACAGCTGACCGTGTCCCTCTTTTGCTTCCAGTGCAAGGAGGCTCCCCACTGCCCACAGGAGGAAGGCCACACTGTCCCCTGGCCACAGGGCCCTGTGTGGTCATCTGCCTCCTGCTGCCCACTGCACCTCCGCTGCCCTCCTTCCTTTCCTGAGCCCCTGCACTGCTGGGCTCTGTGGGGGTCCCCTCCTCAGACTGATGGTCCTGACAGTGGCTTCTGGGCTGTGAGCCTGCTGCTGGCAGGAGCGGGCCAGTGGACAGGTCACCAGTAGGCTATTTGGGCTCACATCAGTTCACCTGTCTATCTGCCTCTCAGCCTCTTCACCTGTGCTGGGAGGAGTGACTGATTACCAGATGGAAGGTGCTCGAGGCCAGTCCTCTCCTGGAGTGAGGGCTTGGGCCACTCTTCCCCCCCTGGTTGTTGTTGTTGTTCACTGCTACACCCCCAGGACAAAGCCTAGGGCCTGGCATGTGTTAGGTAAATGGATGTGGAGCAAAGGGAGAAAGGAATAAAGATACAGCCAAGATGTGTGAGGATGTGCAGGGACAGAGGCTTCATGTGGGGATGCTGGGGCAGAGGCCGGGGAGCTGGGTGTGACGTTGCGTGCAGCGGGGGCACCTTTCAGGCTCTGAGCACATGGAGTGATGCTGACTAGAGACTAGTCACTGGGTGGTACTCAGGCTGGGGGACACAGGCAAAGACAGGAAGACCACACAGAAACCCCAGCAGTCCCAGATACCATCTCTGGGCCTTTCTGCTGCTTGCTGCTTGTCTTCCAATACTCCAGGAAGAAAGAAGCCGCATGGTACTGGCATTCACCCAAAAGGGCTGCAGCATTTGCCTGCTTCTGGTGCTGCCGTCCTGTGTGTTCAGGTGTGGTAGAGTGATTGATGAGAATGATTAAAACAAGCCGCACTGTTTTTTTTTGTTTTTTTTTTTTTTTGAGACAGAGTCTCGCTTTGTTGCCTGGGCTAGAGTGAGTGCCGTGGTCTCAGCCTAGCTCACAGTAACCTCAAACTCCTGGGCTCAAGCAATCCTTCTGCCTCAGCCTCCCGAGTAGCTGGGACTATAGGCGTGTGCCACCATGCCTGACTAATTTTTTCTCTCTCTATCTATTTTTAGTTGTCCAGATCATTTCTTTCTATTTTTGGTAGAGACGGGGTCTCGCTCTTGCTCAGGCTGGTCT
>RJWJ010021704.1:0-27652 GCA_004363605.1 Indri indri | reverse complement strand
CTGTGAACAAATGTGTCCAACTGTCTGTAGCCCAGAGTCAATTTTTGGTCTAGTATCTGCAATGCATAAATGAGACTTATGTTCTACCTGAGAGATAAGATAGAGTTTCATTTTCCTTTCGTGCAGGTGTATTTGAGAATAGTTGATCTGAAACACTGAAAGTCTGAAACTTTTCTATGCTACCTAAGGTTTCAAATGAATAAAAAATAAATGAAAAAATAAGTAGCTTAAGAATAACCGTATGCAAAAAATAAAAACAGAAAGAATTGAGTTGTGGATCATTAGCCCCTTCCAGCTGACACACAATGATTCTAGCTTGTTTTAAAATAATGTGCTTTACTTTTCAACAATCACTCTGAGATCAAAACCATCATAAATATGATTTATACCCTCTAAAAGGTATGTCACAAATGTATCTTGGTTAAAAAGATATAAAATTGAGTGTGTTGGTGCCTATAGTCCTAGCTACTCGGGTGGCTGAGGTGGGAAGGTTACTTGAGCTCAGGAATTTGATAACAGCCTGGTCAACATAGACCCCATCTCAAAAAAAGAGAGAGAGATACTGGTTCTGCATCCACAGAATCAACCAGAAGTGGATTCAACCAACCACAGATTGAAAATATTTTGAAAATCATAACACAAATAAAAAATCCTCACGGTATAACAATTTACATAGCATTTATATTGTATTAGGTATTATAAGTAATCTAGAGATAACTTAAAGCATATGGGAGGATGTGCATAGGTTATATACAAATACTACACCATTTTATGTAAGAGACTTGTGCATCCATGGATGTTGGTACCCAAGAGAGGTCCTGGAACAAAACTCCAGTGGATACAGAGGGCCAACTGCACTTCACATTCACATGGTAGACACTTCCAACTTTTTTTCTGTTACCATGGTAGGGCATAGAGAAAACACATGTGTTATTTATAAGCTTTAAAAAAAGAAGACTTCAGGCATAATCTATAAGATGCATCATCTATTAACGATGATATTTTGATCTCTCACTCAAAGGATCTGTTAAAAATTCACATGTAACTGAGATTGAAAAATAGTAAATGTGCTTTAAAGTAGAATATGCTAAATAGGGGAGATTTATAATACATTTTTGATTACCGTAATTTTTAAATGTAGAGTAGATTGTTTAAATCACATTTATTAAAAAACAAACTGGGTATATCTGTGAAAATCAGACCTACGTGACTTGGGAAGAAATCAAGGTTCATATTTTACGGTAAAAACTTTATTGAGAAAATTTGCTCAAAATTCAGCAGTACATGCCAATTTTTATATACTTTTAACTGTAATCCCATTATCATATATTTATTAGAGAATCATAAAATAGATTCGTTTTAACAGGTAATTGTGTCTGTGTTAGTGTGTGTATTTTACCCAATACCATGCAAACACACCTCTAAAATAGCTGTCTCCTTCCACTATGAGGCTTTTCCGTCTCCTTTGTTTGCAAAGCATTTTGCTCATGCTCTCATTCTTAAAATTACCCATTATTTTAATTATTTGTTTGCACATTTGAGTCCTCCCTTACTCTTCCATAAGCTCAGTTATTTATTAAAACATACAAGAATGTTTTTACATGTTTATTTTAACTAGAAACTCTAAGTGCTATGTACCTGGAGTCTTAACAATTTATCTGGTCAGCTCTATTGCTAAAAATAGAAATCTATTTACAACATTTCATTTTATTCTCTCTCTCTTTTTTTTTTTTTTTAATAATGACTAGTTTTAAAAAGAGGAGATAGGCACACAATTTTAAGTGGATTAACCACTCTTTTTTTTTTTTTTTTTTGGAGACAGAGTTTCACTCTGTTGCCTGGGCTAAATGCCGTGGCGTCAGCCTCGTTCACAGCAACCTCAAACTCCTGGGCTTAAGTGATCCTTCTGCCTCAGCCTCTCAAGTAGCTGGGATTACAGGCATGCATCACCATGCCCGGATAATTTTTTCTGTATATTTTTAATTGTCCAGCTCATTTTTTTCTGTTTTTAGCAAATACAGGGTCTTGTTCTTGCTCAGGCTGGTCTCAAACGCCTGACCTCAAGTGATCCCCCTGTCTTGGCCTCCCAGGAGTGCTAGGATTACAGGCATGAGCCACTGCGCCGGGCCTGATTAACCACTCTTAACCAGTGTAACGGAGAATGTGTTGTAGCCATAAAGATTTACAGCAGCTCATTTTCAGTATTAATTTCATCCTTGCCACATCCCACTTATGTGTTGCTGTCTTTTTCTTCTCCAGCTATTAAGGTTTATGGGTGGGGAGACATGGTCATGTATTCATCTTTGCACCTGTAAATATTTGTTGAATGGGATCAAACTTTTGGGCACAGTAGCCTCCATTTTCCCTCAGGTAACTACAAGTAAATTTTAATGAGTTAGGGTTGGATTAAATTAAAACAAAAATCACTGCAGTTCACCAGAATGTTTACCACTTTTCTTCTTTGAATTGTAAAACACATCAGCAATGTGTTTCTTATTTGCATTAATCAAGTGCATTTCCATGGCATAAGACACAAGTAAAGAAGAATCATCTGATTTTATTAGCCAGTTACTGATTTTAATAGTTCTAGAATATTGATTGCTAAATCATATAAGCATATAAGAATCATACTGATGGTTTCAAGTATTTGACTTTTCAAAGATCTTATTTGCTCTCATATAGATATTTCCAATGCTAAATGCAATATTAATAAAATAAATTTCTTAATTTGTCCTTAATTTTTATTAATCATAAAAATTATGCTATAATAATTAGGAGAAGGTAATGAAATTTTATTATGGATTTCAGTAGCTTGATTTTATAGCAACACTTAAGAACCACAAGTAGGACTGAATATGCTCTATCCCTTGGTCGGGAGATCATGAAAGTTTTAATACATTTTACATAGAAATGGAAGAATATGGAGTAGCAAGGGTTTCTCTGGAGAACTATTTTTTTAACCTTGAAATTAAAGTCAATTCAAATCAAGGAAATTAAGAAAATTAAGCTGAAATGTTTTTAACCTTAGTCTCTTTGTAATGAAAATACTTATCTATGCCAGGCACCGAAATTGTACAGATTTTAACTTGATATTTATCATTTCTGTTTGTAATAGAAATATCACCAGGATTCACTTATTTCCATGTCAACAGGGAATAACGTGACCTGCTCTGAAAATTCAAATGGCCTACAACGTGTGTTACAGTGTATTTCAAGGATTCATACACATGTTAAAAGAACGTATTGAAGTTATAGACAAAAAGAATAATAAAAATTCCTGAGAAAGGTAAATCGGTCAAAGATTTCAAGTGAAGTGTTGATATGGAGTCAAATCTACAGGGAATTACTATGCACCATCATCACCTAAGTGCAAGATAAACATAAGTAAATGAAAAATTTGAAATAAATAAAATTGATAGCGCAATTTGAAAGAAGCAGATATCCACCCCATCAGTCCACTTGTACATTGACTACTTGCCCTAAAACAGGGAGGAAAACTGAGAAAACACCCTGAAAGTAAACAAAAACAAAAACAGTATTTTACAAGAATCTCCAAAAGAGAAAAATTATAATACAAAAAAATTTTTTGCAACTCAGAGCTCCTTTCCAGATTAATCCAATTTGTTTTTCCTATCTCATCTCAAGGAATGTGCCTCCGAACCATCAAATAAACTCTCTCCATCCCTTGGTCTGCCTGCAGTTGACTGGACAAGACAACTAAAAATCTGAAGACTTTGGAAGATTTCGGAAGATTTCTATGTACTATAGGCCACGAGGATGAGGCAATTGTTGGCCTACCTGTATGCAGGAAGTACCTTGAGCCATTTACTCTAGACCCTGATTCTGGGGTCCTTGGCAACCATCCTCCCCACCAGATTTGTTGCTCCTGAGTCCCACATTTAAGTGGATCCTCCATTTACCACAACTCTGATTTCCACCTCAACCATTCCTGTCCTCACTACCTTATCCCCTTCCGCCATGTGAGGACACACCTAGAAGGTACCTTATATGAGGAACGGGCCCTCACCAGGTACAAAATCTACTGACGCCTTAATCTTGGACTTCCCAGACTCCAGAAATATATGCAGTTAAGTTCTGTTGTTTATAAATTACCCTCTAGGCTATTTGTTGTGGCAGCACAAACAAAGACACTCCCCAGTGCTCCATCTAATCAACAGCCATAGCACCATTGCAAGTGGGGAGTAGGATTCCATTCCAAGTCCTGGTTGGTGACCATAAACTGAAACTCCTTATATGAGGAATGCATTAGCACGTTAGATGTGCCAGTGCCAACAGCAATCTGACAGATCTCCTCCAAGTTGCTTTGTTCATCAGAATCTTCTGTGATAAAGGTTTCCCCAGAGCACAGAGGACCAGGCAGATGCTAAGATATGTATAACAAGGGCTTGAACAAGGAGGGTGCAGAAAGAGTCAAAGGAAAAATTAGGAAACCTTAAGGATTATAAAGGATGCTAAGCAAAAAAAGTAAACAGAAATCCATATACATAATTATACCATTGATTCATGATGTACATTAAAAACATGAAAATTTTTAATAAATCAAGAAACCCAGGAAATATTTAATAAACCAAGATGCCACATAGTATTTCCCTTTATATTAAAAAAATAATAAATTGAAAACTTTGGTGATTTTGCCAAATTTCCACATCCTTTGAAAGACAGAAGTTAGAATTTTTTTAAAAAATCATAAAGCACATGTTGATTTTTATGCTATAATTAAAAGTACAAATGTTAAACGTAAAGGTTATATACCAAAATGTAGTTAATAAAAAATACAAAGCATGACCTGTAGGATAAATCCACAGCGAAAAATAAAACAAAAGGCCACTTTATAATGACTAGACGAGAGATCAAATAATTCTTGGATTATTTCACTCATTCAAAATTTCATCAAGTTGTATACATTGAATATATGCTGCTTTTTGTACATTGATCATACCTCAAAAATGGTCTAAAAATTCACCTTGTAGTTATTTAAACAATGGCATGATTTCTCAAAACACAAAAATTCAGAGTAAAATTTATATCAGAATTCAGAGCTCGCAGTATGATACATTCCTCCTGTGAGTTGGTAAATAAAAGTATTTCTATTTTATATATGAGAAAAATAGACTTCCATAGGACTTAGGTAAGTTGTCCTAACATAGCTTAGTAAGTGGTAGAGTTGGGAATCTAACCCACCTGTCTGATTGTGAACATGAGTTTTGGCGTCAGACAGGTGGATTGGAACCTAGAAAGACGGTCTTATTCTCCTACAGCTAATTTGTAGTTTCTTTTACGAAGTTCATAGCCTTCTGTTCATATCTCTTTTCTTACAAGGAACCATTATGGAAATGATTTGTTCACACATCAAGCAAGACTTAGTTACTTGCCCTTGGGGAGCTCATAATCTAGTTGTGGAAAATTGATGTGTGAACAAATCATTTCAATAATAGTTCCTTATAAGAAAATAATATTATATAATTGAGGAGAGGACATTGATGATATGTGACAAAAGCAACATTACAGAGTTTCAAAATGGGGACCGGTGGTTGTGAAGAGCAGAGAACATACATAGATTAGGAACACTTAGTAGAGTAGATGAGAAAAGAAGCATAGATCATATTTCCACTGGCAAGGGAAAGGAAAAAAAAAAAGGCATTCCCAAACCACAAACAGTAGTTAATGCTTTACATGCAACCAGAAACTGTGCTCGTTGCCTTGGAATACAGGCTCTCACTGGGGCTTTGTCAGGGATGCAGGTAGCACTGACCTAGCTGACCTTAGCTACCCCATCTCCAGCCCCTTTTAGGTTGAACTCACACTGTGTGTCCCAGGACCTCAGGCATTCACCACAAGTCACACTGGTAGCATAAATTATCTGAAACAGCATGGTCCAAGGCCTCAGGCCCCAAGACCAACACTCTTGTCATCAGAATATTCTAAGGAGTGAGAAGGTATGTCCCAGAAGCCAGGCAAGGGCCAGTCCTCCTGAAACAGGCCTTTCTTTGAAATATCCAGGGCTTGGGCAGCCTGGGCCTGCAGAGCTAATGCTTCACTGCCTGCCGTGTTTCATTACATCCATTTCATACGACTCTTTCTTTGATTCTCTCACTACATAGCATTTTATATTCAATCAATTTTTGTTGATGGTTAGATAAATGAAAGCATTTCTGAAGCTCCTAACATGATCCAACATCTCTGTACATGCATGTAATATACATTATATATGTATCAGTTCATAATTAGATTATTTTAGTAATTCAGAGACAACTTTCTTTTGTTTTTCCTTTTGTTTCAGGGAACCAGGAAAAATATGAACCTTGTTCAAACTTCAGATTTCGTGTTTGTATTTTTTTAGATTATCAAAGAGCCTTTTGAAGGTCATTCATGATTTGCAGTTATGGTAGAAAGCAAAGAAACCCAAAATTGATCTTTACTTTAACTTGGGAGTACACAAAATGGCAAAATTCACACATTTGTGGGTAAACAAAGCAAGCCTTCCTTGAATGGTTCATTCTCCCAGGAAATACTAGGAAGAAAAGGGTCAAAGTGGATGTTTGCAAAGCCAAAGAAAACATCTAACTGTTCAACATGTGACCACTTCAAGATAAGAATTGAGTAACCAAATGCACTTCAACAACTCAGTCTTTGAAATGAGTGGGGAGGCTGGGAGAAGAACAATTACTCGCTTGTTTATTTAGTTCAGTTTGTGGTTCCTTTGGATCTTATAAGCATCATTGGAAAACCATGTTTCAAAAACATGTAGAGTACTGAGATGAGTAAAGAAAAAGAAAAAGCTACAGAAAACTTTTAAAAATTGTTTTTTTCCTAGTTGGAAACAAAATATACATGTAAAAAGAGGGTATATTTCTTCTTCCTACCTCATGGCAGGCAGTGGCGTTTAGAGAATTCATATATAGAAGAGAGTTTGGAAGTTCGATATAGAGGGGAAAAAACGTTTCTCAAAGCATTTTCTTAAAATTCATTTTCTGCAAATGGATAAGGAGTCTAACATTATTTGCAATGGTTTAGTTCATAAATGACATTAGATGTGAATGTTTATGCAAATCATAGCATGATTTTATTCAACTTTAACAGTTTCATGTTAATGATACTTTCGATTAGTAGGAGGGCATTTCCAATTTAAAGGTTATTTTTTTCCTGTCTAAAGAGAAGACTGTAACTTTCTAAAAAATAATTTGATTAGATTTAATTTTTAAAATGAGATGCACACTATTTCTACTTTTAAAAATATTAATGAAAAATATGAGACCTTGGGCCTAATCCATGGCTAGGGTCTTTATTTAGCCTTCAGGCTTTTGTGCTGTAGATCTTTTTAATGAAATAATTCTCTGAATTTTGGTCTTTGAGATGGACAGTTGAAAATTAAGGCAGTGTGCTCTGATTTTATATTCTATATTTTAAAGGTGGCTTTAAGTCCCACATTGAAATATTTAAAGACGTCTCCTCATGTACCAACCAGTTCCTTTTCCAAAAATAAGGTTATGTTGAAAACAACCTCAGTATCCTACATTCCCCTTTAATACCCATGATTAGGTTATACTGCTATTACTCAGAGATGTTCTTACATGTAAAGGCAAAATTTGATACAGTCTATAAAGAATCTTTAGAAGAAAGATATAGTTTAGAATAATTTTGCCTTGAGAAATATGAGTTGAGAGAAAAGAAAAATCTATTAGTAATATTTTATTATCAGTATGCACAATTACTATAATATATATTGTACTCTATATAATTACAATATCTGTAAAGTTTTAGATCCACAATATGCACCACTTTGCAAAAGCTAGCACTATGTCAAAATCTCTGGTGAGATTTTCCAGGTACAAAACAGATCAGTGCTTTGCTTGACCACAGAATTCTGTGTACCTTTTGCAGAAATTGAATTTGATGCCCAGGAACATCTTTTATAGAACAAAAGGCTTAGGAAAAAAGCAAGCATATTGGGACTGAGCACACCTACTCCTAGCAGAGAATAATACCCTGAATGTCGATTGTTAGCTCATAATATTAGAGGAAGGTGCCAAGTCTCAGAGTTTTTGAAATGTGTGCTAAATTAGAAAAATAATTGGATGTTATGTAAAGAGTCGATAACCCTGGTTGCTGAGCTGCCATCTACAGGACCTCTGTGTGTACTCTTTGAGGGACGCACAGCTGTGCTGCTTAGGGATAAATGTGGAGGTTGTGAATCCCTAGAGATGTCTGAGCTTCTTGGTTTTTAATTTATCGTCTTGTCACCCTCCCACTCTTGCTTCTTTGCGTTGAGATGAAAGAAGTGAGATATAAAGGAATATTCATTTCACTTTTTAATTAAACATTTGGTTTGGTTCCAAAATACAGGACTTCAGTTCACTTGCACAGAAAAGATGTCAAAAAAATGGCAAAAGTGGCTTAGAAAGGATTTTCTTACACACAGGGGACTTTCACTTACTTTTGCTTCAGCAGAAAAAACCGCTTTAGGGCCTAGATGGCTTTCTTGTCTTGAAATCTCAGAATGCAAATATTTCTTGAGCTCTGTCAGTGAAAATAAGGGCAATGTACTATAAAAATACTGCAGTACAATATTACTGTGGTGTCTGACAAAGATATATATATATTTTTTTTATGCAGTAAAATTCATCAATCTTTTGCTTTATTGTATCTCCCTTTATGTTTAGGCTAAGAAAGGCTTTTGTCATTGCATACGAACAAAACAGAACTTTTCATTTATTTTTTTTTTATGTTTCACCTTAAATGCTTTTATCAATTTAAAATTGATTAGTTCTAGGATGTGAAGTGACCTATTTTAAAAATAACTTATGCTTATTTGTATATCTTCTTTGGTGAAGTGTCTGTTCAGATCTTAAAAACCCATATTATAACTGGGTTCTTTGTTTTCATTTGTTGAGTTTTATGCATTCTTTGTATATTTTGGATACCAGTTCTTTATCAGATACTCGCATGTGTTCTGCAAATACTTTTTTCTCGGTCTGTGGCTTGTCTTCTTATTCTTTTAATAGTGTCTTCGCAGAGCAGAAGTTTTTAATTTTAATGAAGTCCAACATAACCAATTTTTTGTTTGCTGAATTGTGTTTTTGGTGTATCTTTCTTATTCTTTTAATAGTGTCTTCGCAGAGCAGAAGTTTTTAATTTTAATGAAGTCCAACATAACCAATTTTTTGTTTGCTGAATTGTGTTTTTGGTGTATCTAAAAAGTCATCACCAAACTCAAGATCATCAATTGTTACAAATGCACCACACTCAAGCAACATACTACTAATGGGAGAAATGGGAGGAGGGGTTTGAGGGGGGTATGTGGAAACCTGCACTTTCTGCTCATTTTTCTTTAAACTAAAAACTGCTCTAAAAATAGTCTTTTAATCCACAAAAATAGTTTATTGGGCCAACAAGAAATATTAAATAATCCCTCCCTTTGCAATAAAATTCCTCTTTTGTCTTATACCACAAATTAAAATTTAATTCTGGGCTTGCTCTTCTTTACCTCTGTGTATATATTTTTGCACGGTCAGCATACTATTTAGAAATTTTTAATTTAAACATTTAAGGGTGGGTAAATCAAAGCAGTTTTCCTTTATTATTTGCCCAGATATGTTGAAATTCAAGGAAGTTTTTTAAACTTGGAACGTCTTCCTGTCTAACTTCGCCCTGTGCTTGCTTCCTTCAGTCCTTTTCTGTCGTTCATTCCCCGCCGACCTCCCTGAAGTCACCTGCTCCCAGGCGTGCATTTCCTGTACATGACTGCACCTGCCTCCCCCAAGCTGTCATTCCTGTGATTTCTCCCTGCACTCCGGACTCCAGCAGTTCAGATTTGAGGCAGCCCATGTCTCTAGGCATTTGACACACTGTTCCTTCTGTGTGAAGCACCTGTTGCTATTGCTACTTTTTTCTTTCTTTCTTTTTTTTTTTTTGGGGGGGGGGGGATTTCACTATTGCTGAGTGGGTCCCAGCTTGGGCATTATCTCTGCTAGAAGCCTTCCTGGTCCCCTCAGTTGAATAAAGTGTCCTCTCTCTTTCCTGGCAAGGCAGCTCTAAAATACTCATTATGCTACATGTGAGGGCTGGTCACTTGTTTATCTGTTTTTCTTTTCAAAGCTGAACTGTTTTACCAACATAGAATATATGTTTCCTTTGTTTTCATAATATTGTGTCTAGCAGGAAATCGTCATTAAGGATGTGCTTTTTGAAACAAAGAACAAATAAACAAATAAATGCAGGCTGTTTTTGTCTATTATTTTTTTTTTTTCTCGCTGCTTTGGTTTTTGAGAGCAGTAAGAGAGCGAGGCTAGAGAGCATGAGAGATTACTCAAAGATTATGCTGGGGAGTGTTTGTCAGTTAAACAATGTGGTCTGAACAATTTAAAAAAAAGAATTAACAACATAGAAATTAATAGGAAAGGTGGAAACAACAGCTGTGTTTGCATTTGGAGATATTTTTTAAGAGTACCATTGTTTGCAGTTGCACAAGTGGAAAAATAAATGTGAACAGAGGTTGCCAAAAATAAATAAATGAATAAAACCTTGGAAACACTCTTGGAAAGTGTTTGTTTGTCAGGCTTTCTTAACCAAAGCACATGTAAAAACGTTTGTTTAAAAAGCTATCTTAGGTTTTTGTTTTCATGTGTTTTTATCTTCAATTGGCTATTTAGTTTTGAGCAGTAAATAAATGGTAGTGACTTCAGAAAACATGGTTATGCTTTAATTCATCTTAGCCTGTAAAGATATAGTTACCAGTTTAGCAAATGAAATATTAAGCATCCTCTAAAGACTCTAAATAATAAGGCTTTAATCTAGTAAGTGTTCAAAGTCAGGGATTAGAAGGCTTTCCTGCTTCTCTCTTGCTTGCTGTATATTTTGGGCCTCTGCACAGTGTTTCTAGATACAAATTCACTTAACCAATTATGCTATGAATTGGATCAATACCAACATTACTCCTAAATGTCTGAAAATCTCAATCAGTGTTTTTTCATAGTCTCCTGATTTTGCATCCAGGTCTAGTGACGACCCAGGCTCTGTTCTGGGCCATCAGTGGTTAGAGGGCGACCCTGGGTAAATCACCTCATTATTGTGGGCTTCAGTAAACTGAGAGATTTAGATCAAATGCCTTGAATGTCCCTCCCAATACTAATCTTCTGTGGGTATCATCACTGTGTCTTTGCCTCCTGGAGAGGTTTTACTTTAAATCATAGCACAGACTTTTGGAATAAAAACTTCTTTAGCGTTAAGAAAGCATTTATTGGAATACCTAAGTAAGGAAACACTCTTTCCAATGATTTTATCTAAACCCCGGAGTTTTTCTGCATGTCACCTTCCTTCTGACAGTGGCTTTACCCTCTTGCATCAACAGATGCTATACAAATGTTATCATTTTAAACTCCAGAGCTAAGTATTAACACAAACAGGGCAATTTATACAACTTCTCAGTAGTGATGGGAAACATATCTCATCCTTCTTTTTATGGAAACTGTAGGTGAAGATTCTCGTTTATCAAATCTCATCTCTTAATGAGAGGCTACCCTATCTTAGAGTTTATGGTAATTTTAAATATCATTTTTTGAAAATGTCGGCGTGAGAATAATTGATCATGTGCTATCATATAGACTTTTCCTAGAGTTAAAATGTAGGATGAGTTCTCTATCATTCTTCTAAAATAAAGCCAGTAAGAAATCTCAGACCATAAGGGGAGGTCAAAGAGTTGGTGAGACATTATCTATCAGTACTGAAAATGAAACTTCGCCGTGAAACTACAAACGGGTGGAAAAGGTTTCCCTGTTTGTTCACTCAGCAGTAAAACCTGGCACAGAGCCAGGAAATTGTTTAGATCCCCTAAATGCTTCATTAGGCCAACAGGGGCCAATAGCGAGTTTCAGTGAGATGTGGCATGATTTATTATTTGCTGATTCCTACTGCCCAAGCAATGACTTCTTAAGTTGTTAGACAGGAGATTATTCAAATAAATAAATTTAGAAAAACTGATGATGAATGCCATAGAATACATAAATCTTGGCAACAATGTGTTCTAAACGCTCACCATTGCTTTCACTTTTATGTTTTGTGCTTTAGCAGAAACATGGTTGTATTCTAGCTCTGGATTAAATAGGCACTGTAGTGTCCAGTGAGAGAAGGCCCTAACTCCACAGATTCGAATTCTGGACTGCCTTCTGCCCTCTGAAATGGACTTTTCACTGCATGGCTCCCCTGTCCCATGACTCTGCTCTTCAGCAAATCTGTGGTCAAAAAGAAAGCGATGAAAACATAAGATAATAGGATCCAGCAATTTTGCTTCTGGGTATTTACCCAAATGAGTTGAATATTTTTGGCCACACATAAGCCTGTAAACAAATGTTTATAGCAACTTTATTCATAATTGCCAAAACTTGGAACCATGTAAAATGTCTTTCAGAGGGTAAATGAGTAAATAAACTGTGGTGCATTCAGTCAATAGACTGCTATTCAGCACCACAAAGAAATGAGCTCCCAAGCCATGAAAGGACATGGAGGAAACTTCGATGCTTATACCTAAGTGAAGGAAGTCAATCTGAAAAGGCTGCACGTGATTCCAACTATGTGATACTGTGGAAAAGGCAAAGTGATGGAGACAGCGAAGGGACTGGTGGTTGCCAGGGGACAGTGGGGAGGGATTGGTGAATAGCCAAAGTGCAAAGCATTTTTAGGGCAGTGAAATTATTCTGAATTATATTATAACAGTGGATATGTGTCATTAAATATTTGTCAGCACCCATAGAATGTACAGTACCATGAGAGAGCCCTGATATGAGCAGTGCACTTTGAGTGATAACGATGAGTCAGTGCAGGTTCAGTTGTGAGGAGCAGACCACTCTGTCATGCACCGTGCAGGTTGGTGCAGCGGGGGAGGTTATACGCGTGTGGGGACATGCGGGACGTGGGAACTCTACATCCCACTCAATTTTGCTGTGAAGCTAAACTTGTTCTAAAAATAAAGTCTATTTTTTAAAAAAAAGGCAAAGTGGTGCTAAATATCAAATTTTAGAGGTGTCGTATATTACTCATGATTCTTAGTAGACATTAACATTTAAGCACTTAATTTAGAGAGACAATATGTTATATTGCTCAATAAAACAATAGATTATTAAAAACACTATTTTAATTTAATAAAAAGTATTCACTAACTAGACCTAATAATTACTAATAATCCATAAATGTCTTTCACGTGGCTAATGACAGTGAGCTAACACTCAGCAAACAACAGCAATAACAGCAACAGCGGCAGTTATGAAAAGGGTGTGTAGGGCCCAGTTAAAAAGTCTGCCTGGCTGACAACCTGTGGGAGGGCACACTGGGGTGAGCTGTAGGGACCCGGTTCCATCCAGAAGGATGCTGCTCAGCTGGTTGTCAGGTAGAAACATAGGCCCAATATTTCCAGATTTTCAAAGTTTTCAAGAGAAACATAAAAACATCCAAATTTAAAAATTGTGTGTCACAGTTAAGAAAAACTCTCCAAAACAAATAACATCTGTAAGGCCAGTACAGCCTGTGGATCAAAAGGGCTTTGTGTTTTCGGCAGGGGATGAGCATGAGAAAGAGACCCCTGGAGCTTGTCCTGGGCTGAGGGTGAAGAGATGAGCTAGGAAACAGCCATGGTGAAAAGTGCTAGGAGGAAGAGGAGGAGGAGGAGGCTGCGATGAGGTCAAAGTAATACAATATATGGATGGATGCATGATAGAAAGGACGGAGAGATAGGCATGGATAGAAGAGAGATTAGGGCAGATAGCGAGAGAGAGAAAAATGAAACTAGGGAAACCAATCAAATAGCCATCAAGCACATGGGGTGAATTACCTTATAAAATACTGTTTTCATTGCCCACACTTTCTGAGACTTGCATCTCCCAAATAAGAGAGAGGACAATCCACTGGGTTTGACCAGGGAGGTTACTTTGGACCTTTGACACCATGGTATTAGTGGAGCAGCAGGGTCATAGACGTTATTTAGAAAGGGGGAAACACAAAAATGGTAGAAAATTGGACGGAGAGACATGCAATTTATTTAAAAAGTCTGAAAGTTAAAGGAAAGAAATTCACTGGACTAGGGAGATAAAGTCAACAGAAACGATATTTTCTGGAAAAGAGAGACTGCTCAGGCGGGCAGCAGAAGTGAGAAAGCCAGTGAGGAGGGGAGCGAGCGGAGATGCTGGAGGCGGAGGAAAGGGTGAGATACCCGGAGCATTTCTGCAGGTGTGCTTCTTGCCACACTGTCCTTCAAATGCATCGTGCCCCTTTGCTCCCTAGGCTCAGCGAGCTGGCCCTCTTTATCTCACACACTCATGACCTGATAACTGCTTTTTTCCTGAAAATTGTAGCCCCCAAGTGCCCACAATCAATATTTTATTATAAAGCTTTAAATTCATCTAGTCTAGCACAGGTGCTTCAAAAGAAGACACGGTAAACAGGAGATGAAATCAGGAAAACTTGATGTATTCGCAGCTATGCCAGGTCCCCTCCCCTCGCTGAGCAGGCTACACGGTTGCAGGAATCTCCCTGACTGGTCTTCACATCTGGCATCTGCATCCAGGCGCGGAGAGAGGCAGATATTTCCGCTGGCTGCGGTGCTGGCAGCACCCTGCCAGCCCTGGTTTCCTGCCACAGAGCTCTGACCCCGCTCTCATTCTACGCTCGGGGTCTGCTCGGTGAAGCACAGTCATTCTAATTGCCTCCCTTTGGGTTTTCACTCCATCGACAGGGCGACTGGTTTCAGAAGGTCCGCATCCTTTATGTAAGCGAAATAATTTGAAATCCAGTGTTATTTCCTGTGCTGTGACTCACACCCCATCTGGCAAAATGAGGGATTGAAACATCATCTCCAGGCCACAAAGTATTTAAAATTTAACTCATCATTTGAGGTTTTCACAGCGAATTCAAAGCCTATATTTTTCATTAGTTAAATATTTAGTATTGGCAACATGAATTTGGATTCTTTCATCTTCTTGCAAATTATCTGTTTATAACTATTAGTGGTTCCTAATGAGGTTGGCAATAAATAGGGTTCTTCTACAATGCCCAGCCCCTCTTCATTGCTCCATTTCAAACCAGTTCAGGCCACGGAGGCTGGGGATTCACACCCTTGGCATCCCGAAAAAAGCCTTACACATCACAGCCTTCCTCACCCTCTGTTCTTCTCTCCCTGCATTAAAAATTCTTCTGTCTCCTAAGCATTTCCACACCCAGAATTACTCTAGGAAGCTGTCTAAACTTAATACTTCCGTTTTCTCATCTTACTTCTGTAATTTATTTTCTTGCAGTTGGTCTTCCTGAGTCCCACTGCAGAAAAAGCTCTATTCAGTTATCGGCCTTCACACTCACTGACTCTTCCAAAGAACTGTGTTCAAATTTCTTCTCAGTCCGGACCACGTCCTTCAGCACTGGCCTCAGAAGTCGCCTTCTCTTCCTGGGCCCACTCAGTCTCCAGGGCTCTGTGATAACCACTTAGTTTTGTCCTCACAGTCTCTCCAATGACTCCTTCTCCATCTTTCTCATTCGTCCGTTTTGCTTTCCCTAGTTCTTCAAATATGGGTGTTCTTAGAGGTTTATCTTCTCACTGCTCTCCCCACCTTAGTGTTCTCATCTCTGGCACTAGTGCCAACTCTTAGCTGTATCTCCTGTACAGGGCACTAACTGCTAGAGAACAACTGAGCTTGGTTTCCAGAGGGGACAAATGGTGCAAAGAGTGCCATTATTTTTTGTCACTGTTAAACTTTCTTTACCATATATGTCATCCTTCCATTGCCATTTTTCAATTCTCACCTCCTCCTGGACAAACACTTCGAAGAACACCGCTGGTACCCAAACTGGCCAGTGTCCCATAGTAGATGAAAGTGTGTTCATGGGAGACAGTCTCCTCTGCCTACTTTCTAGCTGTAGAATTCTAGGCAAGACCCCCAACCTCTATGAGACTCTGTTTCCTTATCTGTAAATTTAGAAAGTTGATAATACCTTCTTCATAGGTTACTGTGACAATAAAATAAGTTACTATATTTAAAGGACTGAGAATAGAGTCTAACACATATTAAGCACTGTGTGAAAGTTGTCTATTATTATTAAACACAACTTTGTTCCCTAACCTACATTTCTAGACCAATTTCTCTTCTAAGCTCCAGGGCCAGATTAATGTCTTGACCCTAACGTTCCCCAAAATCTTCACAACAGATTCGAAATAAAATTTCTATCTACCTCTGCAAATCTGCTTGTGCATTATCTTCCTAGATTTTTTTTTTTTTAAAAAGCATTGTTATATCTTACCAGGCGTCTTGCTTGAAACTCCTCGCTTTTAATTCCTTTATCTATTTTGCCTCCAAATACACCCTTTACAATTTCACCTCTTCCTTTTTCATCTATTTCTTTCTTTATACTTCTATTGTCCATAATCTAGGTCAGGCTTCCTTCCTAGTTTGGACCGTCAGGAAGTCTCCCAACCAGTTCTCGTTTCAGTTTTACAATCCACCCCGTTCATCCTCTGGGGCCTTCCCACTGAGGCCTGTGTGATGTTCCCACACTGCGGCTCTGCTCTGCTGGGTAGGTGCGTGACATTCAGAGGACAAAGGACAGCCAGGAAAATCACCTTCAGCTCCTATGACATTAGCTTGAGAAAAAGAGCACCTATATGTACCATAATTAAGGACATGATAATATCATATTTCCTGGAAACTTTAACATGTAAGTCTGTTGTGCCACTTTCAGACACTGAAATTTGAAAGCAAGTCCAGGGCTACTTCTATACACAAACGTGGGTCCATTGTGTAGTCCTAAATGCCATATCACCTAAAACAACTCCTGGTAGGTAGTAACTGCTCATCGTATGTTTCTTAAATGGTTATAGGAGGTTAGTAATACGTAAATAATATATAAAGAAAACACAAATGTGTGTGACATGCATATGACAACCAGTCTGGACAGGATCCATCTTGGAGATTATTCCTACCAAGAGTTTCATGTAAATATTATATAAAGATTCTCTTTTTCCACTTCCAGGGACAAGGCCAACACTATGCTAAGGTAAAGAGAAATGGCCCAAAAGGTGCCAGCATGTCAAACATCATCCCCTCTATTCCATTCTATGTGACTAAAATTCCTAACACTGAGAGATGTCTCCTTAGGTTAAAGTATTGGAAACAGATGGTTATTATTAAAAATTTAAATTATTTAATGTATCTGCATGATTTTTTTTTTTTCTTTTTTGGTTAAATTAGCTCCAATCGTTCTCACACCGTGGATGTGCAGTTTGACAGAGACATGGCCTCATGCCAAGCCGGAGCCAGGAACTGAGCCAGTTATGTGCAATGCAAGGACAAGGAACATGTTGAATATAAACCCAAGAAATGGCAGAAAGTCTGACTGAGGGGCAGGTGCGAGGGCTAATGAATACATTATAGGAGAAAGGAAATATGCAAATTTAAGCCCAGGGGAACTGTCAGAATACAGGCAAAAGGCAGAGGGGTCAAAGTCACACTATGTTTTCAAAAACAGACATCAGCTCCCCAGAACCAAGAGTTGGATAAGAAGCCTTTTAAATGTTCCTGGCTGCATCAGGAGCCTCCAAATGCCTCCAAAGGTGCAGCCCAGACAAAGCCAAGTGCAAAGAGCCCGCGGTGACTTAACCATAGCTGTACAGACTGTCAGGTCCTGATGATGTGGGCTCTTCGGCTACTGTGCAAGAGTTTAAGTAACTCTGAGCTTTGCCACTGGAGGTCTGTCTTCAAATTCAGGCGAGTAGAATTGACTGTGGATGGCGCCCCTGGTGTTCAGCAGGGTAGCAAACACAATGTAGGTCCTGTCCCTTGGATGAGTGATCCTTTGCCACTTTCTTCTACCCTGTGTCTCACTGTGAAATGGGAATAATATTAATAGCAGCCCCTTGAGAGAGCCATAGGAAGGAAGAAATAAAACAAAGCATGTGTAGAGTTCAGAATGGTGCCTAGCATATCGCTAAAGCTCATTAAAAGCTAGCTTTCATTGTTAACATTAGTGCAGAAACTTGAATGCTCCGTTTTATGGGGGAGAGGAGGGATGAAATTAAGAGCCCGAAGACACCTGTAGGTGATCCAGTTCAGGTGAGCTCTACAGAGGAACAATCAAAGAAACAAAAATGTAGCCGGATTCTTGAGAGGTCTTGCCTAGGGAAAATAATAATAATAACAATAATAATGAAAATTGAAGAGCAAAATTTTAATACTTCATAACTTAGTTTGTGGCCCTCCTGCCTTCACCAGTTTAGCAAACCAGGAAAAGGTAATACGGAGAACATTCCTTCTCATAGTGAGGGCTGAACACATACACTTTTTCTAATGCAAAACCTCCATCTACAGCACCTTTTTTGTTCACCAGAGAAATATTTATTTGACATCTACTATTTGTCAAGCGCTCTGCTGGGTGCTATGCATACAGTGATGAGAAAAAAGCTACTGTTTTTACTCTCATGGAGTCAAACATATATGTATTAGTTTAATATTAATTATATGATTATTTCAGACATTCCAGAATTTTTACAGTATTAATGCTTCTACACAACTGACATATTCCACAATTATTTAGCAGTTTTCTGGGTTTTTTTTCTTATTTAGGACATAAATAAGCTTGCAGAACAATGTAGAAGATGAAAATTTTCCCACAGATTCAACTAATACTCTTGAACATTTCTATATGTCAGCATGCAAATAAAAGTAAACAGAAAGTGTTAGAGGGAAGTAACCACTCTAAGTAATATATAATCTTTGAGAAAACAAGTTAACCTTAGAAAATAAGTAAACAAGTAAACAATACGACAAAGATATTCTATGCTGCCATAAAAGTAATAATTTAGAATAATAATGATGTATAAAAAGATAGTGGTTTACAATGTATTAGATTTTAAAAAGTAGTAAGCAAAATATTATATAGAATATAATTTTAATTTTGTAAAAATATATGTATATATAAATTTAAGTATGGGATTATTACTAGAAGAGATTTCAGATGTGTTTTTGTTGTTCCTTTCTGCTTCCTTGCAGTGAATCTATAACTATTTCAAAATAAAAAGTTTAAAAAAAAAACTATGTAGGAATAATGAAATAAGATTGAGAAAATATTGATAATTGTTGAAGCTACCTAATGGGTAGTTGTAGGGTAATTATACTATGACATTATTTTTACACATATTTAGAAATTTCCATGATAAAACATTCAAAAGGTGAAACACTAAGGAAAAAAACATTTTTAAAATGAATTCTTTATTTTGCACAAGAGTTATATAAATATGGTGTGTTCTTTGTTTTAGAGAATAATTAAGGAAAAAGCCAACTTCCTGTGCAATGTGGGAAAAACCTGTATAAATACACGACAACAGATAAGACATAGCTCTGATGTAGTCCATCAAAGCAAATAAGTGATTTAATTAGCATATGAATTCATACAAGATTTATTCTAGGCCTTAAGTTACATTTTCTTTAATTTTTTATTAACAGAATTTTTTTGCATTATTCCAACTTTCTTCTTTTATTTATAGTATATAAATATACTAAGATCTGAGAAAATTAAGTTTAAAATCTGGTTTGCTGGGTGTATAGTTGCCGCTCCCCCCATAGAAAAGCTAATAAAATATCTCGACGTTTGTGGGCCATAGCAATTTGCCACATCAAATTACAAGCTCGAATCCATCAATCAATTCAAGTCTGTTAAAAAGTGAAGAGACCAGGTCATAGACTGTTCTACCTAGATATTTTTTTCTTTCTAAATAATCAAAATCCTTTGGGAAATTCATGTTAGCATTGTGTAAAATAATATCATTGCGTTAAAATAATCAGTTAAAATAAGGTCCCAAGAAAATGTCTTTTTCTGTATGTTAGCATAAGAAACTGAAAATTTTCATTATATTCTTAGTAAACGATTTTGGTGGGTATTCTATGGGTAAAGTAAATCCTAATTTTATAATAAATTTTTATCTTAGACATATCAAAGTATATCAAGGAAAACTAGGAGAGGATAATTATAAGAAAAGCAAAATTAAAAGGAAAATCATTTTGTGTGTTTCATATGAATACTAAAATGAAATGCCTCATGTCTCTAATAAAATTGGAAACTGCAAATTTAAATATATTACTAGAAGAACTGCTTGAATTATGCTAAGCATGTTAAAATAAGTACAATTTGCAAACAAATTAAATTACACTACCTAAATATTTCAGTAGGACCCATTCTCATGAATTTAATGACACAATCTCCTACCAAATATTTATTTAAATTGTGGCCACTGAGCACGTGTATTATGCACCGTCATTTTTTAAATCACAAATATACTGGGATTACTTTTTTTAGGCACACTCATTTGTGAACAGATGACTCTAAAACTTTTACCAATATCAAAACATAATTGCAAATTAATAAAAATTAGTTTAAAGGACAAGGTTTTTTTTTATATTTGGACTTATTTATAAATGAAAATTTTTTATACAAACAGGCTTTAACGTCTATATTTATACAGTGGTGTTTCTAATATAATCATGATTTTTTGTAGAAGCAAATTTACTGCCCCTTGTTTTACTTGTTAAACGACCAAAAATGCTACTTTTTATATAAAATATTATGTGTCACTAAAATTTATTTTTAAACTTCATTGTTTCACTATTTGCTTGTGTTGTTTACGTACTATTCCAATAACTGTTTTTCTGTGCTATATTTTTAAACGTAGAATTTTAAAATATCCTTTATTGCATTATATATGAGTCTACATTGTTCACTTGGTTTTTCAGTTACAATTTTAACTCTTATCTCAACATGAATTTGTCATTGTCTATAGGTTTTTTTACATTTGATTTATTTTTCATACCAACATTTTAAAATTGTGATGTTAGAGCATTTTAATATGAACCAAAGCTTTATTTTAAGGGGTTAAAATATTAGTTTGCTTAACATATATCCTGAATGAGTGAAAAAAAATTTGATATTGTTCAAAAGAATTGCATGAGACAGAACTATTGTGAGTAAATACCAGGAGAAATGACAAGTTTGACCCTGATCCAATACCAGGTATCTTTGTCCTTCAATATTCTCCCATTCCTCCTCACCATCTGCTCCATTAAACTCAGTTACCTGTGCAGTGTGAACATATACATATGTGAAAAATACATACATATTCCCAGGCATTCAGACTAGTCAAATAGGGGTACAAATGCAACTAGAGAAACAAGTGAATTGGCAAAGCCAGTCTTTCTCTTGCTTTGCTTTTTCTAGTTTATTTATGCAAAAAAAAAAAAAAAAAAAACCATTGATAGAACAACTATGTATTTAGGGGCTGGTATATGGCAGTGAACAAAACAGACACAATTCCCATCCTCATAGTCAATTTTTCCTACCCAGACCTAAATTTTGACAGTATCTCTTGGCCGCCAAAAGAATAAGGCTCATAGTCTCCCTGTCTTCTCTCCCTCCCTCTCTTTCTCTTTCTCCTGTTTTTTCAGGCACCACCGTACTGTTTCTTCTTATGTTTCTGCCTGCCATGCTTACCACCCACTTAAAGGCTTCATTTCAAATTTCACTTTCCAGAAAATGTTCTCCAAATAGCACTTTTGGGGGGAATTCATTCTGTTTCAACTTTCCTAAGTGATCTCTTGGTCCTTAATCATTTAACTCTGAGTTCTTACTTTATTTGTCATTGCTATTTTTCTCATTTATACTTTTTGCATTCCCTCAGCCTTCTTCTAGCATACCTTTTTTCATTAGAGTATTTCCTATCACCCATTAATTTATATGATCAAACCCACTGATTGCTGTTCAACCAAAAGGAGCCAACACATTGTTACTACAGGAATGGCAGCTTGCTTAGCAAGTAGCAGCTGGTCTCCTTACACGTTTCTCCTCCTAAGGACACTGGGTGAAATAACGTCCTCCTGCTGCCCTCTGCAATTCTCCAGTCTTTAATGCCTGGCTGTTGACGTCTGCCATTCAATAAGTGCTCAAGTTGAATTCATTGCATTACTTCTCTCCCCTTTCCCTGAAATCCTAGCCTCTTCTCTTCTGTATTTAGCGTCAGTATGTTTCCATTCACCCACACCAGGAGTGAATCTTTGACTTCTTTTCCTCACTCTAATTTCCTTTCATGACTAAGTCCCAGTGTTCACGCTTCTTCAGTATCTCTTACATCTGACATTGTTTCTCGATCGCCTGAACCAAAAGCCTAGAACAGGCCATTTGCTGATTTTGAAGTTATTTTAAATAATCCACTGAATTTCAGTTTTGTTCCTAGGCAGTACACAGACTGTATGGCATAATTTCTCAGTCTTTTCCACTAGCATTTTAAGCATTTTAAGTGAGGGGAAATACTAAAAATTGTTTTAATGAGGAAATATAAATAAACTTACAAAAATTGACTATGGTATTCTCTTATTATTAATTATACTTTTCCATAATTATGTAATAGGCCATTTTATAATACCTTTGCTATTTACATTCTTGAACTATTATCTTACCTATGTCTAACCAGCACTGAGATTACCATCTGAAGAAATGATGGTAGAAAGGGCGAGAACTGTACACAACTTTAAGAAAGTTGAACAAAATATTTAAAGAGGATCATTTCTACTCATGGAACAATTCAAGATTTTTAAAAACTTATTACTAGTTAGAAATAAGACTCTTAAAACTTAAAAGATCTCAAAGAAACATTTACACACTATCTTTCCACTTGAAAGAAATAAAAGCTTAATAATATTGCTTATTTGGAGGCAATATCTATTTCAGAAAATTAATTTTATCAGTTCTAATTTTTGTGCACACATAATACAAAACAACCAAATGAAAACTATGGATGCTTCAATTCAGGATTATTTATTTTCATGACTCAGGGGCCTTTCCTTAGTTGAAATAATTTGGGCTGGTTACATGCTCAGGGACGAACCAACCCTTTTCTCAAACTTCATATCAGGGACCAGGATCTCTCCCTGGATCATAATTCACTCATTCATGCCCGTCTCTTAGCATCTGAGTGTTTTGTTTGTATGTGGTGGACCAGAGCCTGCAGTACTTGTCAGTTATGTGTTTTCAGCCTGTTTACATTGTGGTATATTTTAGCTGTTGTTAGATGATGTTCTCAGTGCTTTATTCAATCCATGTCAGAAGAGTGGCAGAACATGACATTACCTTTTTCCATAAAACAACCTCTCAGCTGACAACCACTAAAACATTTTCATGTAATGCAAAGTAAAATATGTTATTTGGCATCATACTGACCAAACTAGTCAGTTGTGAGGTTTTTTTGTCATTTTTCTATAACATAGCTAGCAATTATATTATTAAAATACCAATATTGTAGGCACATAAATTATGTCATCTATTCCTCACAGCAACCCTGAGAATGGGTGTGATTCCTCCTTTACAGGTGGGAAAACTGAAGCTTAGAGGTGCTACACAGCTAGTAAACCACAGTGATGTGGACCTAAGCATGGATGAATCTCAGATCGTTCCACATCGATCCACAGTTGAGGGTCATGAGATAAGAAGGATTTGGGAAAGTTTACTGCTCACATAAACATGTCTCGATGCCTTAATTTTAAAATAAAACATCAGAGGGACACGCCCCAGGAGGCCTCAGGATGCTTCAGTGAAGACAGGATGAAGTCAGTTAGAAATGGTGCGGCCAGCAGGTGCAGGAAAGGAGGTGAGGGGTGGGTGTGGACATTCCCACAGACGCAAGGTCCACAGAATTTGGCAACTGATTTCTTCTAGTCTTCCCAAAAATGGGAAAAAGAATTGGACATCATGTCTAAGGACTCTTTAGTGATGAGAGAAATAGAAAAATTACTTGACGTCTTCATTTCTGCTCTCTGCTTTTCAAACCCTGACCCTGTGTTAGCTCCCCCATCAGCTCGTTTAGGGGTGCCTTTCTTGTTCTTGCAGGACGTTGTGTTCACAGTTTTCATGAGAGACACTGGAATATTACAACCGCATTTGGTGACCAGTGTGTTTTGCCCTTCGTCCTCCAGATGCATGTGTACCTTCCTCTAACCAGAGAAGTATAGAAGAAACCGAGGAAACAGAGAGCCCATCCATCTTTATCTAGGCAGGACCATATATATGATAGCATTTACTACACATACATGTATATTATAGGATCACATTTTTGGTCAGTAGGTTTTCAAATGTCTTTTGTGGTAGATTTTGTACATCAAATAAATTTTAAACTTTAGTCCAGTAAGTACAATAGATAAAAAGCAGAACTGATGACTTACATAGGATTGAAACTGCACAAAAATTTCAAACAGAAACAACAGTGTCAGACTGATGGGAAGATGGACTTCTTAAAACCAGGTCTGGACCAGAACTGCCCCAAAATTATACTCAGCCCACTCCATTATCACCTCTGTCTGAGAACTTGGAGAGCTCCCCATTAACAGTTAAACTAAAGATAACATCAACATAATTAATCGAAGCAGAGATTTACAAAGTTGCCTTTAAAAAGTTTCCCAATCCAATAAAACTTTATTGTTGCCAAATTAAAATACTAACATATTTTTAAGATGAAGGCATTAATTAGAAAAAGAGTTTATCAGCCAAGAAACTTAGTAAAATGAGAATCATTAAAAAAAAAAAAAATTGGCAGCGTCCATCCTAGCCCAGAATTGTGAATCTGTAATAATAACATGAGTAACAGAAAATAGGAATAACAAGAACTGACATGTTTTTGTTGGTATGTGCCAGACTTTGTGCTAGGTGTTTTGTGTATATTCACTTGTTTAATCCTCCTAACAACCCTATGAAGTAGATTACCATCCTGTATTCACACATGGGAAAACTGAGGCACAGAGATGTTAAATAAATTACTCAAGGTCATACAAAAATGGGGCCAGAATTTTAAGTCAGGTAACCCGACCCCATAATCCATGTTCTACGTGGGCGGCGAGATGTGTGTGCCAGCCCATCTCACCCCGATGCCATAAATACTCTCATCCTTGGAACTAGTTTTACCCATTTTATGTTTGAAATACAGTCTTCCAATTATGCCAGATCTTACCATATAGTTCTGCCTATGAGATAATTTTGTCCAATCTTATTGACAGTTTTGTTTTTAATGGCAAAATATTACACTGGGAACTGGTTTTAGTCATTGGTCCTTTTTAATGGAATCCCTCTAGACCATGCCCTCAGTTTGCTGAAAGGCGTAGTTTCTGCACCTACCAAGCTGAAGGCCAGGCCCAAGCCCTGGGTACCACACAGCATCACTGGCGCATGGCGTGGGCAGGACAGCCCTTCTCGGCCCCGTCCCTTCCTGCTCTTGTTAGCTCACCTTCTGAGAGTAGCTCCAGAGTGGAAGGCCCTTCTGGCTTCAAGACACTTTAGCTCAGTAATCAACACTAATGGTTCGTAAGTGTCCTGAAGGAGTAAAAACCTATCTGGGACTGATGGAAATCAGCTTGTGAATTGAAAAGGAGAGAAAGCAGCCCTGTTGTTAATCCACGGGGGATGCAGACTCAGACAGAGCTGCCAAGTGAACAGGAAATGCTGTCTCCAAAGTCGTGCAGCAGTTGAAGTGTTCCATGATGAGCCTCTCCTTCTTACATTGCTGGTTTCCAAACCCACATGTTATTCTCGTCTGTTGCTGAGATATTTGGCTGTTAAACTGCCCTGGCTCCATGGTGGCACCCAACCCCAAGTCCACCCAGCTTCTCGCAGCTCTGACTCAGAAACAGCAACCAATCCAGAACCGATGCCTGCTTCCCGCAGACACTCCTCAGAGGGCTTCCGAAGGAGCAGAACCTCGCACAAGACACTCCTGCCTTCTCCCGCAGAGTGGCCTTCCGCTGTTCTTCCAGATCATCTCCCTCCCAGCATCCGGTCAATAAATGCAGTTTTGTCAGACTGCACACTGGGTCCTGGTGGCCTTTGGGCTTTAACAGTTCCGAGCTGTTGACGTTGTGTCCAGATCCAACACCGGGACTCCTGAAGCTCCTGGCCTGGGGTCATTACCATAGTCCCAACTCTCTGCTCCCTAAACCAACCTCATCGTTCTCATCTTCAAGATGTGATCTCCGGCTCATCTGCCAGCTCACCATTCCCCTTCTAGCTACAAAGTTCCAAGGTTTGAGAATGGCAATGTGCATATGGGCTCAAAGGGATCTGTATTCTGAAAGCCTGATAATAAAATGTGCTGTGTGACCTCAGATAAGCTGCTTAAAATCTTGGCGCCTCAGTTTCCTCATTGGTAAAATGAGATTAATTTCTACCTCATCTGATGACATTGTGAGAAGTAAATAATTAAATCATAGAATGTGTCTTTAAAAATAGAGATTTTAAAAATGTTTATTTCTTCCCATGGCACCACCTGCTCTTCCGACCCCAAACCACTCACTCCAGTTGCTGCCAGACTCCAACCACAGTGCTCGTCCTCTGTAACAATGACAATGACAGTAATAATGATAATACTACTACAGATTTAATTGTTAGCATTTAGTGACTCTTGTTAGGTGTTAAGTAATATTCCAAGCATTTTAAACTCATTAAATGTTTCCAAAAGCTTTATGGAATAGGTCCCATTAAAAACTTGATTTTATAGATGAGAAAACAGAGGCACGAAGGGTTAAGTTGCCCACAGTCACACAGTTCTGTAGAGGAGGAATTTAAACCAAGGGTCTGCTCCTATTCCTAGCATCCCTAACCTGTTCTGCACCTGACTGTCCTGTGAGCTGTTATTGTAGAGGTTACAAAATAGCCTCCCAAGTGTGGAATCTGATCCGTGGGTGTGTAACATTTGATCATCATGGTGCTTTTAAAAGATGAATGAGTGGATAATATTTTTAAAAATCCAAAATCTTTATATAAAATTCAAGATTTCTGGTTCCTTTGAGAAAAAGTAGAGGCTGTGGCAACACCTGGCCTGAATTCCCACAGGGCAAGAGCCAGCAAGACCTTTGCAATCATTCCGATGGGAGGGTGTGCACTTTGGGTGGCCCACGACCTTCTGCCATTGTATGTCTAGCTTCCTTGGTCTTTTATGGTAGACACTGACCTTGTCATCACAGCAATTCTTGAACCCTGTTTTAATAAAGCACAACTCTGTTTCCATTTTGGGTTTTTTTTTTTTTTTTTTTTTTTTTTTTTTGCTTTTCATTCTTTTATTTACTTATTTAAATTGATTAGTAAAAATTGTATATCTTTATGATGTAAAACATGGTATTTTGTCATATATATACACTGTGGAATGGCGACCTCAAGTTATGTAACCTCACATACTTATCTTTTTTTGTAGTGAGAATACTTAAAATCTACTCTCTTAGCAATTGTCAAATCTAAAAATATATTCTTATTAACTATAGTCACCATGATGTGCAATATATCTCTTGAACTTACTCCCCCTGTCTAGCTAAAATTTTGTAGGAGTGTCTTTTTAAGTAAGACACTTACTTGTGTAAGGAGAATGAGACTTTTCAGCATTTGGAAACTAAGTATTGATAAATAGTGAAAATCTTAACTCTTCTTTTCCATAATTATTTTTGTTTGATTTTCAGAATTAAAATATGGACTCTAATAGATCGTTAGCATCTTTGCTCTATTAAGTGTTTGAATTCCTCTCTACAACACTTTTTAAAAAATTAGAATTCATGTATTGAAAGAAAAAAACTAATAAATATAAATT